>JAPMXV010000078.1:30000-32014 GCA_026936335.1 Mantamonas sphyraenae | reverse complement strand
AGAAATTTGAATGAATCATCGCGGGCTCTGGGCCGTACGATTCGACAGTTATTATGATTCATCGCAAGCCTGTTTCCAGGTTGGTTTTTTATCTAATAAATACAGCGGTTCTTGCGTCCCGCTCTTTAGCATGTATTAGCTCTAGAATTACCACGGTTATCCATGTAGTATTTCACCATCAAATAAACTATAACTGATTTAATGAGCCATTCGCAGTTTCTTTCTGTATAGTTGAAATTATACTTAGACATGCATGGCTTAATCTTTGAGACAAGCATATGACTACTGGCAGGATCAACCAGGTATCTACCATTGTGTTGTTTTGGCCAACGAATGCGGGCGCGGCCGCCCGGGCTGTGAAACCCAGACGCCCTGGGGTGGTCTCTCCTCCCACACCATCATCGGTGTCGGAGAACACAGAGAGCCCCATGCTCACTTCATCAACGCAAAAATGGCGTGATAGTGTGTAATTGTGTGTTGTGGTCCAACAACTTGCGTCGTCGTCCGATGCTATCCATAGGCAGGACCGCACATCGCTGCGCGCTCATACTCTGCCTGCATCTCCACGTTGCTTTCACCTTTCGGTCAATGCTAGAGCTTCATTGTGTTTTGTGTTACACATGCAAACCGACGCGGCCGACCGTAAAGGCCGAGCCACCGTTGCCAAAACACGCTCCGTGATGTGAGTTGCCATACGCTCGCGGCGTTGCTGTCCTCTGCGCACAGAGAAACCCAACCCGGTCCAAAAAGCCCATCCTTGCGGCGGTCTTTTGTTCCGAGGAACTGCCTCATGCAACTGGCCTCCTCACAATTGCGTCGGGTGTCCAACGATTACGCATCATCGCGAATCAATACGAACATACATCCTTTCTGCAACTGGTTCAATTCAGTGCGGATGCAGAGTCAACTTTAACGTCTCGTAACAAAACAAGAGAGTCTTTCCATATAGCTCGCCAAGCCTGTGTAAGTCGCAATGACCGGCTTGGACTCCGGCGTGCCGCGTTTCCGCAACACACCTAGCCAATGGCGCTGATTCATGCCCACCCTTGCATGCCCGGCACAAGTGCCACGCACAGAGTGTCCATCCGACAATCGTTGCGTCGTTTGCAGGCTCGCCCGTGTCTCCCGCAGGAACACGCGCCCCTCCAAACAAACGCCGATCTTGCGTCTATTCACGCCGTCGCTGCTTCACAGCCTCGCACCACGCCTAAGCGCACCGCGACACTGCTCTATGCCTCGACTTGAGCCCCAAAGACACTGCGAACTTGTCTTTTTCTTGTGCTCAGGTAGTGCTTCGAAACACGACCGTTGCCCGCCGTGCGCACACTGCATCTCATGCCGTGCCTTCCAACCCATCCACACTCCCCTCACACACCCCACCACCCACTCCCGCACACCCCCCTATTCGCGTCTTTCCATCCCCCCTCACACTCTCCCCCGCCACACCCCTCTCTCTCACACACACCGCGCCCCCCCCCGCCCATCCTCCACACAACACAACACCATCCACCATCCACCCTCCACCCTCCACACCCTCCATCTCACCCTCCACACCCTCCACACCCTCCACCTCGCTCACGTTGCCCCCTCTCCATCCCCGCCCGCCCCGACATTCCCTCAATCTTCTCCCCGCACTCGCGAGGATTTTTTCTCCATCTCCCCGCTCCACCACCACCACCACCACCACGTTTGTCTCTCCATCCTCCCCATGGTCATCATTCCATCATCGCATCACCCATCCATCTACCCCTCCATCCGTGTCACCACACACACACACTCTCTCTCTCTCTCTCCATCTCTCCATCTCGCCGTCCTCGCCAGCCACCCAGGCCACACCCGTCACTCCGGTCTCCATTCCCTGCCACATGCACACTCCCAGACGTATGCGCTGACCCGACCATCCTGCTGAGTTGTGCGGCGCTGTCCACACCTCGCCCCACACTCTCCACCACCCATCACACATACACATACACATGCCACTTTTATACCCACTCCTCACTGCACACACACACAC
>JAPMXV010000078.1:17500-20000 GCA_026936335.1 Mantamonas sphyraenae | reverse complement strand
CCGTTGCCCGCCGTGCGCACACTGCATCTCATGCCGTGCCTTCCAACCCATCCACACTCCCCTCACACACCCCACCACCCACTCCCGCACACCCCCCTATTCGCGTCTTTCCATCCCCCCTCACACTCTCCCCCGCCACACCCCTCTCTCTCACACACACCGCGCGCCCCCCCCGCCCATCCTCCACACAACACAACACCATCCACCATCCACCCTCCACCCTCCACACCCTCCATCTCACCCTCTCCACCCTCCACACCCTCCACCTCGCTCCCGTTGCCCCCTCTCCATCCCCGCCCGCCCCGGCATTCCCTCAATCTTCCCCCCGCACTCGCGAGGATTTTTTTCTCCATCTCCCAGCTCCACCACCACCACCACCACCACGTTTGTCTCTCCATCCTCCCCATGGTCATCATTCCATCATCGCATCACCCATCCATCTACCCCTCCATCCGTGTCACACACACACACACTCTCTCTCTCTCTCTCCATCTCTCCATCTCGCCGTCCTCGCCAGCCACCCAGGCCACACCCGTCACTCCGGTCTCCATTCCCTGCCACATGCACACTCCCAGACGTATGCGCTGACCCGACCATCCTGCTGAGTTGTGCGGCGCTGTCCACACCTCGCCCCACACTCTCCACCACCCATCACACATACACATACACATGCCACTTTTATACCCACTCCTCACTGCACACACACACACAACCGCCCTCGTGTCCTTCCCTCCTCCCACATCCCTCTCCTTTGCCTTCCCCGCAGCCTCTGCCCGGGCCCCGTTTGGATCTCCGTTTGCCCACCCTCTGCACACACCACACACCACATGGCCCACTGACCACTCCCCACACATGCCCGTCCATCACACCAGCACACCGCGCCCACCAACCAGCCAGCCATCGCCAGTGGGGATCCGGGGAGCCGGCCCGTCAAGAGGCAGAGAGGCAAAGATGCCCAGCAACCGAGAGAGAAAAAAGAAACAAGACACCGGAAACGGAGATGGAGATTCAGAGTGAACATTGGGTTCATTGAGAAGAGGGGGGGCACCGCAGCGCATGTCCGACTTGGTTATACCAAGGGGGTGGGGTGGGGGGGGTGTAGCGAGTCGCTTGCTGTGCACACGTGCGTCCACGTGTGGTTGAGATTGGGTGTTGTGGCCGCCACGAGGGGCCGGGCCGACTTATGTCACAGAGAGTCGGATGCGTGCGCCGAGGAGCCGTCCACCGCATGCTTACTGGCCACCGCGCAGACGCAGCACCAGCACCAGGTGCAGGGTCCTCGAGCTGCTTGCCAGCAAAGATCAGTGCTGTAGTCGGACAGGGTGCGGCCGTCCTCAAGCTGCTTGCCAGCAAAGATCAAGCGCTGCTGGTCGGGAGGGATGCCCTCCTTGTCCTGGATCTTGGCCTTGACGTTCTCAATGGTGTCCGAAGACTCCACCTCCAGGGTGATGGTCTTGCCAGTGAGGGTCTTGACGAAAATCTGCATACCACCGCGCAGACGCAGCACCAGGTGCAGAGTGCTCTCCTTGCTGATGTTGTAGTCGGAGAGGGTGCGGCCGTCCTCAAGCTGCTTGCCGGCAAAGATCAGGCGCTGCTGGTCGGGCGGGATGCCCTCCTTGTCCTGGATCTTGGCCTTGACGTTCTCAATGGTGTCCGAAGACTCGACCTCCAGGGTGATGGTCTTGCCAGTGAGGGTCTGTGGCGATTTGTTGGAGTGTGGGGACGGCGTGTGAGGCGGTGTGTGTGTGTGTGGAGAACGGATAGGGTATGGAGGGGCGGAGCGGGGTTGCGAATTCCGGGCTTTCCGGCTGCACGCAAGCGGAAGGGCCGTTCACAAGCGTACCTTGACGAAAATCTGCATACCACCGCGCAGACGCAGCACCAGGTGCAGGGTGCTCTCCTTGCTGATGTTGTAGTCGGAGAGGGTGCGGCCGTCCTCGAGCTGCTTGCCAGCAAAGATCAGGCGCTGCTGGTCGGGCGGGATGCCCTCCTTGTCCTGGATCTTGGCCTTGACGTTCTCAATGGTGTCGGAGGACTCAACCTCCAGAGTGATGGTCTTGCCAGTCAGAGTCTTGACGAAAATCTGCATGTTGTGTGTGTGTGTTTTGTAGCCGCTTTGGGTTGAACTGGTTGAATCGGGGCACGGGCCCAGACGAGGATTTAAAGGGTGATTGGAACCCAAACCCAGCAGGGGAGAAGTGAGTGGTGAGATGGCGAGCGGGGAGGGGCAGGGATGGGTGTGTGGGGCATGGGGTGAGGGGTGGCAGTGGGTGATGGGAGTGTATGTGAGGTGTGGGGCGGGGAAAGGGCGGGTCGCGTTTGCGGAGAAATTTTCTTGGACGGTGAAAAAGGAGGGGAAAACCGGGGCCGGGTGGCATGGTGACGAGTGGGGTGGGCATGGATGGAGATGGGATGGAGAGAGGAGTGGGAGGGTGAGGGGGTGAGTTTGGGTTTGGAGGAATGTGGGTGGGTGTGAGATTGGGAGATTGGGGGGAAAGGG
>JAPMXV010000078.1:7500-10000 GCA_026936335.1 Mantamonas sphyraenae | reverse complement strand
CAATGCTAGAGCTTCATTGTGTGTTTTGTGTTACACGTGCAAACCGACGCGGCCGACCCGTAAAGGCCGAGCCACCGTTGCCAAAACACGCTCCGTGATGTGAGTTGCCATACGCTCGCGGCGTTGCTGTCCTCTGCGCACAGAGAAACCCAACCCGGTCCAAAAAGCCCATCCTTGCGGCGGTCTTTTGTTCCGAGGAACTGCCTCATGCAACTGGCCTCCTCACAAT
This sequence comes from Mantamonas sphyraenae, assembly GCA_026936335.1. Taxonomy (NCBI): domain Eukaryota; family Mantamonadidae; genus Mantamonas; species Mantamonas sphyraenae. The sequence goes on along the minus strand of JAPMXV010000078.1, from coordinate 9,771 downwards.
TGCGTCGGGTGTCCAACGATTACGCATCATCGCGAATCAATACGAACATACATCCTTCTGCAACTGGTTCAATTCAGTGCGGATGCAGAGTCAACTTTAACGTCTCGTAACAAAACAAGAGAGTCTTTCCATATAGCTCGCCAAGCCTGTGTAAGTCGCAATGACCGGCTTGGACTCCGGCGCGCCGCGTTTCCGCAACACACCTAGCCAATGGCGCTGATTCATGCCCACCCTTGCATGCCCGGCACAAGTGCCACGCACAGAGTGTCCATCCGACAATCGTTGCGTCGTTTGCAGCTCGCCCGTGTCTCCCGCAGGAACACGCGCCCCTCCAAACAAACGCCGATCTTGCGTCTATTCACGCCGTCGCTGCTTCACAGCCTCGCACCACGCCTAAGCGCACCGCGACACTGCTCTATGCCTCGACTTGAGCCCCAAAGACACTGCGAACTTGTCTTTTTCTTGTGCTCAGGTAGTGCTTCGAAACACGACCGTTGCCCGCCGTGCGCACACGGCATCACATGCTGTGCTTGCCAACCCATCCACACTCCCCTCACACACCCACCACCCACTCCCGCACACCCCCCTATTCGCGTCTTTCCATCGCCCCTCACACTCTCCCCCGCCACACCCCTCTCTCACACACACCGCGCCCCCCCCGCCATCCTCCACACAACACAACACCATCCACCATCCACCCTCCACCCTCCACACCCTCCATCTCACCCTCCACACCCTCCACACCCTCCACCTCGCTCACGTTGCCCCCTCTCCATCCCCGCCCGCCCCGGCATTCCCTCAATCTTCCCCCCGCACTCGCGAGGATTTTTTTCTCCATCTCCCCGCTCCACCACCACCACCACCACCACGTTTGTCTCTCCATCCTCCCATGGTCATCATTCCATCATCGCATCACCCATCCATCTACCCCTCCATCCGTGTCACACACACACACTCTCTCTCTCTCTCTCTCTCATCTCTCCATCTCGCCGTCCTCGCCAGCCACCCAGGCCACACCCGTCACTCCGGTCTCCATTCTCTGCCACATGCACACTCCCAGACGTATGCGCTGACCCGACCATCCTGCTGAGTTGTGCGGCGCTGTCCACACCTCGCCCCACACTCTCCACCACCCATCACACATACACATACACATGCCGCTTTTATACCCACTCCTCACTGCACACACACACACAACCGCCCTCGTGTCCTTCCCTCCTCCCACATCCCTCTCCTTTGCCTTCCCCGCAGCCTCTGCCCGGGCCCCGTTTGGATCTCCGTTTGCCCACCCTCTGCACACACCACACACCACATGGCCCACTGACCACTCCCCACACATGCCCGTCCATCACACCAACACACCGCGCCCACCAACCAGCCAGCCATCGCCAGTGGGGATCCGGGGAGCCGGCCCGTCAAGAGGCAGAGAGGCAAAGATGCCGAGCAACCGAGAGAGAAAAAAGAAACAAGACACCGGAAACGGAGATGGAGATTCAGAGTGAACATTGGGTTCATTGAGAAGAGGGGGGGGCACCGCAGCGCATGTCCGACTTGGTTATACCAAGGGGGTGGGGGGGTGTAGCGAGTCGCTTGCTGTGCACACGTGCGTCCACGTGTGGTTGAGATTGGGTGTTGTGGCCGCCACGAGGGGCCGGGCCGACTTATGTCACAGAGAGTCGGATGCGTGCGCCGAGGAGCCGTCCACCGCATGCTTACTGGCCACCGCGCAGACGCAGCACCAGGTGCAGGGTCGACTCCTTGCTGATGTTGTAGTCGGACAGGGTGCGGCCGTCCTCAAGCTGCTTGCCAGCAAAGATCAGGCGCTGCTGGTCGGGAGGGATGCCCTCCTTGTCCTGGATCTTGGCCTTGACGTTCTCAATGGTGTCCGAAGACTCGACCTCCAGGGTGATGGTCTTGCCAGTGAGGGTCTTGACGAAAATCTGCATACCACCGCGCAGACGCAGCACCAGGTGCAGGGTGCTCTCCTTGCTGATGTTGTAGTCGGAGAGGGTGCGGCCGTCCTCGAGCTGCTTGCCAGCAAAGATCAGGCGCTGCTGGTCGGGAGGGATGCCCTCCTTGTCCTGGATCTTGGCCTTGACGTTCTCAATGGTGTCCGAAGACTCCACCTCCAGGGTGATGGTCTTGCCAGTGAGGGTCTTGACGAAAATCTGCATACCACCGCGCAGACGCAGCACCAGGTGCAGGGTGGACTCCTTGCTGATGTTGTAGTCGGAGAGGGTGCGGCCGTCCTCAAGCTGCTTGCCGGCAAAG
>JAPMXV010000078.1:0-2500 GCA_026936335.1 Mantamonas sphyraenae | reverse complement strand
CCTCTCTGACTTCATTCTCATTGGAAGAAAATTACGTGTGCGTCGCCTGTCGATAGCGCCTCTCTAGATTACAACTCGGTGGCGGCAACCGCCCCGATTCCAAATTTGAGCTCTCCCCACTTCACTCGCCGCTACTGAGGGGATCCTTGTTAGTTTCTTTTCCTCCGCTTAGTTATATGCTTAAATTCAGCGGGTACTCTTGTCTTATTCGAGATCAATGTTGGTTGCGGCGTCCCGGGAGTGGGACGCCAAAGAGTGACACAGGGTGCACCGCGTGCCCGTCTGTGCCTCTCATTCAGCATTGTGTTGCCACGTGCGCTTTCATATGCCACGGACCATGCCCATGTGTGTTTTTTTCAGTTTCACCCTCCATGGTGTTGCCCAGGTTCTTGCCGCTGTGACTCGCTTGCTCGTCCTCGCCGCTGTGTGTCGTCTGGCCCTCAGAGTCGGACCGGAAAGCCCCACGCGTCCACTCACTCAACCTGGTGATATGGTTTGCCTTGCGGCGCCCCTAATAACACCAGAGTGTGTGGCGTGTTGTGGTTTGGTATGGCTTGCCAGCCTTGATGACCCGAGGGCGTCTGTCGACAACTCACATCGTATGATTCGAGTTGGCCGCGCCGCCGCCAGTGCCAAAAAGCCCGCGCTGGAGTGCAAATACACATCGACTTGCCCCACGCATCCTACTTCGCTCGTGTCTCGTTTTCAAGCCGTCAGTGCCACGCACCTGCACTTGCGCGCAGGCCGCCACTGAGCCGTCAGCTCAATTCCCAGACTCTGGCCCGTGTGCGCACAGAGGCACACACAGGTCACGTCTGGAGGGGGTTGTGCTGATACTCGAAAAGACATACTCTCCCCTTACAGGAAGAGTGCAATTTGCGTTCAAAAATTTGATGATTCACTAAGTTCTGCAATTCACATTACGTATCGCATTTCGCTGCGTTCTTCATCGTTGCGAGAGCCAAGATATCCGTTGTTAAAAGTTGTGTTTTTGATTTTTTTGTGTTTTATCGTGAGCGCCGCACACTGTGGCGAGAACCACAGCACACGTCGGCCACGCGTTTCAGTCAAGTTGGTTGTGTTGTATGTGTGTTGTGTTATATGTGTGTGGATGAATGCACGTGCGCGCCCGGCGTCTCCGCCGCACTCGACATCGTGCCCACTCACAAAAACTTCCACAAGGTTCACAGGAACGAAACAGAGAGGAGCGCGTGTGGCGTCGCACAAAACGACACCCACGCACCCACTCCCATGTTTAGTTTGGGTTGTGTCCAGGACGCGCGCCGCGAGGCACGCCTCCCACAGTTTCACTAATGATCCATCCGCAGGTTCACCTACGGATACCTTGTTACGACTTTTCCTTCCTCTAAATAATGAGGTTTAATTGGCTTCCCGCCTGCATCCACCATTGCTGGCTTCTGCAAGCAGTCCGACAATTTCACCTGATCATTCATCGGTAGGAGCGACGGGCGGTGTGTACAAAGGGCAGGGACGTAATCAACGCGAGTTGATGACTCGCACTTACTAGGAATTCCTCGTTCAAGATTAACAATTGCAATAATCTATCCCCAGCACGACGAACTTTCAAAAGATTGCCCATGCCTCTCGGCAAAGGTGCGAAACTTGTTGAATTCGTCAGTGTAGCGCGCGTGCGGCCCAGAACATCTAAGGGCATCACAGACCTGTTATTGCCTCAAACTTCCAGCTGTTGGATACAACTAGTCCCTCTAAGAAGTACATCCGCGAATCAGTGATTCGCGTGACTATTTAGTAGGTTAAGGTCTCGTTCGTTAACGGAATTAACCAGACAAATCACTCCACCAACTAAGAACGGCCATGCACCACCACCCATAGAATCAAGAAAGAGCTCTCAATCTGTCAATCCTTCCTATGTCTGGACCTGGTGAGTTTTCCCGTGTTGAGTCAAATTAAGCCGCAGGCTCCACTCCTGGTGGTGCCCTTCCGTCAATTCCTTTAAGTTTCAGCCTTGCGACCATACTCCCCCCGGAACCCAAAAACTTATGATTTCTCGTAAGGTGCTGATGGCGTCTCAAAACTCCACCAATCCCTAGTCGGCATAGTTTTATGGTTAAGACTACGACGGTATCTGATCGCTTTCGCAGAAGTTAATCTTTCATAAATCCAAGAATTTTCACCTCTGACAATTAAATATTAATGCCCCCAACTATCCCTATTAATCATTACATCGGTCCTAGAAACCAACAAAATAGGATCTACCCTTGCGGGCCGATGTCCTATTCCATTATTCCATGCTAATATACTCAAGGCGCTAGCCTGCTTTGAACACCATAATTTTCTCAAAGTAAACAATCCAAGTCCACCGCCCACACGGTTAAGTGCAACACGGCCTCCCTGGAAGGAAGAGCCCGGATCACACGCCGTGTCTCTCGACACCCGTGCCCCCGTGCTCCGAAATCCAACTACGAGCTTTTTAACTGCAACAACTTTAATATACGCTATTGGAGCTGGAAATTACCGC
>JAPMXV010000077.1:0-108275 GCA_026936335.1 Mantamonas sphyraenae | reverse complement strand
AGAGTGGCTGTTGGAGCACGACACGGATCCGTGTACGAATGGGACGGACAACAAGGACTGATGATTGCGGATCGGCGAACACGCAACGAGATCGAAGCGCTGCTGGGCGAGTATCCGCAGCTGGAAGACGAGATGTATTTGAACGCAAGGTGCAACAAGCACTGATCGATGCGATAGAGGCAGGGGAGTGGAGGCTGTGGAGAAGCTGCTGGCAGAGACGCGCGGCTGGGGAAGGAAACGCTGATGGTCGGACGGTGTCGGTGCGTGGACGTGCCGATGACGACGCGGCGGCGAAATGGGACGCTCCAGGCAAGGACGGGGTGAGTGAGAGTAATGGGGAAGAGCAAGGTGCGGGTGGAGGTGGCAAGGTGTTGCGATAAACACGGGGTGTGCCATGGGGCGTGCTACTGAACGGAGACGAGCGATGAGTGCTTGGACGTGTTGAGTGGCGGCGCGTGTGGCAGCACAGGGGCGCAACAGGTGTGTGGGAGAGATGTGTGTGTGGCTAGAGCTGGTGGCGGTGGCGCATGAGTGCGGTGCAGCAACGTGTCAAAGGCGAAACCGTGGCGTGGCTTGTGGAACGGCTTGGTGGGCAGCTGGGTGTGCCTGGCTGGGGACCACGTGAGCGTGCAGATGGGCATGGGCGAAAGCGGTGCGCGTGCTTTGCTGACTGACTGAGATCTTGGTCGCAACCTCGACACGCGCTGGCGTTGCTTGTCCGTAGCGCACACGACACACCCGTGGTTGCGATGGGTAGCGTTGTTGAAGAGGGAACGCAGTCGTCGTCGTCTTCATCATCGTCCACGGACTCGCGCACGTCGTCACAGTTGGTAGGCACACGCGATGACGGCGTCGCTGTGTGCAGAAGATCTGAGCAGGCTGTTTGGGTTGATGGAGGCACCGACGGTGGGCAGAGGTGCAGGAAGTACGCGACGGGGAAGGACAGACGATCGTGGAGGTGGCAGTGAGTCGAGGCGACGTGGAGGTGGTGCAGACGGTGCTGCGCTTTGGTGGGACCCCGTTGGCAAGCGTGGGGAAGAACGGAGAACTGGGCACGGTGTTGGAAAGCAGCGGTGATGGAGGAGACGGTGGATGATAGACTGTTGGTGGAGTTGGTGAAGCATGTGGGAGCGGGTAGGTTGTGCAAGTGGTGCTGACGTCGGAGCGTGTGGATGCGCGTGGGATGTGGGCGTGCTGTGGGCCTGGTGGTTGCCCGAGGGCATGGACATGGCAGCAGAGATGACGGCGTCGATGTGAGTGAGGGCGGCAAAGAGGTGGGCGTGGCTAAGCGTGCAGCGAGGGGGATGAAGCAGCGGTGCGTGTGCTGGCACGTGCAGCGACGGGATGGCAGTGGTGGGCGCCGCAGGGAGGAGAGCGCAGGAGGTGATGAGACGTGCTTGCATGTGTTGGTGCGTCGAGGGCACAGTGAGTGTTTGCAGGTGGCGCTTGCGGGTGCGGCGAGGACTGACGAGACGACAAACGCCGCAGGACAGCAACTGGTGCACGTGGCTGTGGAGACGACGACGGCACAGGTCGCCGTGTTGAGGGTGCTGTTGGAGGCAGGGTACTCGGTGGATGATGTGGAGATGGTGGGTGGAGACGCGCCACGGACGGTGTGGGAGCATGTGCTGCGTGGTGGCGAAGCAGCGCACGCGCTGGTTGAAGTGTGCGCGGAGTTTGTGGACGTGAATGCGCAGGTGGGAGGGAGAACGCCGTTGCAGATTGCAGGCGAAGAGGACGACCGTGGATTGTTTGAGCTGCTGCTGGGCCTGGGAGCGAATGTGATGGGAGAGACGACCGAGCAGCGGTTGAGTCGCTGGCGTACGGAAATTGCATTTGAGAAGCGGATCAGTGCACTGGAAGCACTGGTGCAGCAGTTGATGGGGGAGAAGCAGTGAGGCGGGCGGGGCGACCCATGTGTGGTATCCGCATGGAACAGGGGACGTCACCGCTGCCATAAAACTTTCTCTGCTGCACTCGCCTTGTCCTCATCCACTTGCTTCTCCCGCTGTCTCTCCTGCACACCAGCCCACACATCTCGCAGCGCATACCACAGACACACCACCAGCACACTCGCTGCCACGATGGTCGTCATCAGTGTGCCCCCATTCCTCCGCTCCAGTCACACATCACTGCCAGTCACAAACAAGAATCCCGGCCACCAGCAGCAACAGCGATTCCACCAGATGGAGGATGCACCGACGAACAAACCCATTTCCCATCCTTGATACACCCTTGGCAATCCGCATTGTGATTTTCAATGTCTGTACAACAGCTAGGTCCATGTACGGGGCTTCGCTGGTAATAATCCACGGGAGGATTCCAGGAGAGGTCTATGGGTCGCACAGTCCTGAGACAAAGATCGAGCCAGCAGGGGGGGGAATTAACAACTTCATCCTCCTGCACACAGCAAGTTTCAAAACAAACCCGCAGCGAAGGGTAGATTGTCCGAGACGCTGGCGTGTGGAGGTGCCAGAAGAGAATTGATGGGTGTCAGAATTGCATGGCCTGCTGTTCAGGGGTGTGCAGTGGCGTGCAGTGGCGTGCAGTGGCGTGCAGTGGCGTGCAGTCGCTGTCTTGCTCAAAATACACCCGAGCTCCTTGCGCACCCTCCATCACCACAACCCAACAAAACATGTCCTTCAACTGCAACACAAACCTCCGCGTGCGCAATGTGAACGGCACCAGCAATCCCCGGTACGCTCGGTCCAGCTCTCGCGACGGGTACGGCTCGTGGCTCGGGATGTATCGTGGGGTCACGGGGACACGTCGAAGCTCCTGCTCCGTGATGGGATGCAGCAATGATGCGCGGGTTGGGGCGCATGTTCGGGTGTCGGACGGTCGGAGCAGCAACGCGTGGTACATTGCCCCGATGTGCCATGGCCACAATGCCAGCAGCAACAGGAGTGACATGTTCCTGGATTCTCGTGTGAATCTGGCCAGGCTGAACCGGTGATGGGAGAGTGAGTGCGAGCAGCCGCATGCCCAAGGACTCGGGCACCCCCCAATGGGCGGCACAATGAAGCAAGGGAACACAGCATGGCACTGCATTCGTTTGCTCTCTTCTTGCATCTGCTCAGTCCCACACGAACCATCTCACCATGCGTACATCCATGCACGCACGAAAAAACAACGACTGCACAAGACTGTGAAGCAGGCTATCAGTTGTCAGTTGGCGATGGTGGAATTGAAAGACAGTTGGTGTGTGTGTGTGTGCTGCATTGCCGTCGTCCCTTCCCCCTCCCTTCCCCCGCGCTCCTGCCCTCTGCTCAGCAGCAGTGGTAGATGCACTTGTGCTCTGCCAGGCGGTCCTTGCGTGCCAGCCGATGACCGCACTCGTCGCAGGCGAACCCCACTGCCTGCTTCTTGTGGTCCGTCACCCTGCCCTTGCGCGGGTACCGTCTGCCACACATGCAGCGGAGGTGCGGACGAAGGTGAGGTGGGTTTGGTTTTTGCTGGCATCAGACCTCATGAACCTGCAGGCGCGTGTTGTGGTCGTCTGCCATGCTACCCTGAACGCGCTGGGTCCGACAGATTCAGCTGAGTGAAAGGGGCAGAAGAGAGCAGTAGCGCTGGTGACACACGCAATCCAGACTCGGGCAGAACAGGCAGGGACGATTCTGTCACCATTGGAAGGGATGCATCGCCCTCTCGTTCATGTTGTTCGTTTGGGGCACATGCGCCACCGGAAAAAAACACAAGGCGCAAACAACCTCCCCGTTCTCGGCACACACAGCGCATGTGATCCTGCCGAGGAACAAGTCGAGGTTTCCATGGCGAATCTATGCATAGACCCAGTTTCAGCAGGGGTTGCATTTTGAGGTGGAAAAAGTGCTGACATCACCCATTGCAAAAAAGGATCGGCCAAAATTTCACCCCAAAATCGGGAATCAGGCAACGGGTGGCACTCTGTGACACGGGGCCGGACGCAGAGTGTGGGGGCGTGGTGAGGTCTGTGGCGGGGTGCAGCGGCAGGGAACGGGTGGCGGATTCCCCGCCTCTAGCGCGAGCGTGGGGTTTCCTGCGGCCCGTGTATTCGCGGTGGACCTCTATTGACATGTAGAGGGTGATGTGGCACATCCCATAGGTTGTATGCACGGTTGGGTGGGGTGTATGTGCTCGACGCGTGTCTGTGTGATCCTCAGCAGGGCTGAGAACGCAGACCAGGGGGATTGGCGCCACCGTGGAAAATCGGGTTGTGGGGCGTCTCTGCCTCCCTGCACACGCGGGTGTGGTCAACGTGTTCCCAGGGTGGACTCGTTACGGGACACGTCAATCAAATCTGCCTCTACGGGAACGTCCACCATAGACGCCGGGTACGAGCTTTGGGCCCGTACGTTGCACGGAGGTGTGGCCCCGACTTCTTCACGGCGGTCCAGCTGGCCAAGGCCACCTTCACTCGCTCGAGGCTTTCCACAGGACGACTTGGACATGTTTGTGCTTAAGGTAGCAAAGGGGTTGTCTATCATTCCTGCCTCCTACTCGCCCTCGCGTGCTCAGAAGTTTATTCTGACATTCTTTCGCTTTCCGTGGTGGTTGTTTCGTTGTCTGACACTACCCATGTTGTTGTTGTTTCCGTTCACGGTGCGGTTGTCGATGTTACCTCCTACGTTTCCGCCAACAGCGACCCTGCTTCCCACCACTCCCGTTAAAATAAAGCAACACCACCAGCACCACCAAGACAAGGGCGATGTATCCCAATGATGGATCTACAGTTCTCACGGGTTAGTGCCATTGCTGAAAAATCAATTAACATTCACGTACTGCTCTTCACTAAGTCAAGGACTTGGTCAAACTTGTTCATTCTTTCCTTTTGTATTGGGTGCCTTAGAGCGCGGTTGACATCACATACCTTGTGGTAGGAGCGTTTTTTTTTTCTGTCCCTGTTGACATCACGTCGGGATGGCCATTGCGCCTTTTGTTCACGAGTCTCGAGTACTATCCGTCTTCACAACACAGGTCCACGTGAAAGGCATCAGGTGTGGCACGACGGTCATTCAAATCCTGCAGAGGTACTCGCCGACGTCGTCGTCGTCGCAGAGTTCAATGATGTTGTCTGTGCGCAGGTAGCGTCCCACCACCTCACTCAGACCCTCGTCCAGGCGTTGGTCGTTCTGTGCGACTGCTTGGCTGACCAAGGTACAAAACACACCGGCGTTCATGTACCCGAGATCAATGGCGTCGCCTGCAGCCACCAGCTGCTCCCATCGGTCAGCCAACATCTGCACAGCTTGGTGATACACGGGCGTACAGCCACATTGAAAGCCAGCTTCGGCAGCTTCACACACACACGGTCGCCGTTCTCTGCCACATCCCACTGCATTGTGGGACCACAGTTGCACACACCACCTGCGTACATGTCACACCGAGCCCCAGCGATGTCGTTGCATCCCTTGAAACACCGTCCCACCTGCCTGGACACCAGCGTCACGGCAATCGCCCTGCTGTACCCGTCCACAGACCACGGTGTGCCCGACTCCAACATCAGCTGCACATACGCAGGCTGTCCAACCTCCGCGGCCACATGAGACAAAAAGGGACCCAGGGTGTCGTTGCTGGATACCACGGGTCCAAATGGAGCCGTGATGGCCAGCACCTTTCCCGTGGACACCCCGTACGTGGTGCCTGTGTTCGACACGTCGGCAAACACGGCTGCCGTGACCTGTTTCACAAAGTGTTTGGCACCGTCTTGGCCGGCAATGGCAATGTCAAATGCAGTGGGCACTTTGGGTGTGTGAAGCTGTGCAAAGAGCACGCGTGGAGCAAGCAGCACCCGGGGGGAGATGGTGGTGGTGGGGCCACCACCCTCGTCATCGTCATCGTTGTCGTTGTCGTTGTCGTTCCAGGGCAGGTCGGTGATGAGTGGGGGCCCATCGACGGTCACTTGCTGTGTGGGCATGGTGGTCATGTTCAGCTGGAACCCATGCACCACCGTGCCCGCAGGGGTGTCCTTCAACTTGAACCAAATGGGCACCACCAGTTCCGTGGGCAGCACGCTGTTGTTGCCCACACACGGCGACACCGCTCCACTCTCCCCGTTTGCGTATTGGATGTTGCCCACGTGTGTGAGAGTGCCGTATTCAGAGGTGGTGGCGGCATTGCACAGTGCCGTGCTCCCTCCTCCTGCAGCTTTTTCTCGCCAAAACGGAACGCCCAGCCTCAGCAAGGCGTCGTACTGCCCAATGCTTGCGTTGAACGGCACGGGACGTACGTCGACAAGGATTGCCGTGCGCAGCAACGAATCATGCGAAAACATTTCCGGGAACGTGTCCTTGTGCTGGGTGAGGTCCACCACAGCCTCGCCGTTGCTGGGCCCGTCGGGAGCTCCTGCCGCATGGTTGGCAGAGGCCACCATGCTGATGGTTGACACTGTGCCATACCCGCTGGCCATGGGCAAAAGGATGATGATTGCCACCAGCGACAACAGGGCAAGTGGGTGTGTGTGTGCCATCCTGTGCATTTGCAGGTGGGTGCTTCTCGTTTTGGTTTTGTCTTGGCTGCCCCTGCTCGTGTCACCACCATCATCATACACCTGGGATGGAACCATGGGCATGGATATGGCACACAGGAAGCACGGGGTATTTATGGCACGCAATGAAATCCGTTTTGTGGGACACGCGGAGCCGGTGGAGGGAGACACGAAGCATCCCAGTCAACCCACACAGTGCACTTGGGTGACATGGGACCACAGCGCAGTGATGATATGGTATGTCCCATTGCTGCGCTCTATCCTCACCCCCTCTGCAAGGTGGCCAGCCCCTCGGGGGAAGGGGGGTGCGGTACCCCACACACTCTCTCAATCGTCCCTGGCATTGCCCTGCCAGGGTCAAGGTCTCTTTGGGCAATTTCCTTTTGCTGTCGCTACCGCCTACAAGCCCACACGCGCCAAACAATTGGCAGTCACCATGCGGGCAGACATGGATCCATGTGTTGCCCTCTATGTCATCACTGCTGGCACGGGTGTCAGGCCAGCCTACACAGGTGGGCAGCGCGCAACAGCTTCCCATCATAGTGGGCATCTGCAGGAGTTTTTCACGTTTGTTTCGCTTGTCTTTTGGGTCGTGCGCTCGCCAATCTTCATGGGACTCCCCGATGCAGGGTGTGGAGCTTGGAGGAGGCAATCCCAGACACGTGAAGGAGGTGTCTGTGCACGTACCAGTCATGGCAAGTCCGACGGACAGAACGGGGCCAATGTCAAAAGCCTAGATGAGGTGGGAAGGTGGAGTGGAATTGCCAGCAAAGGGGTCACACCGCCATCATCGCACACAAAAGTCGTTTTACACAGTGCTGGTGTGTGCGCCTCTCCTGTTTTTTACGACCGATGTGTGGGATATATACCTCTCGTGCTATACACTGCGTCCCAGCGACCCATCCTCGGGCGTGTTCCTTCCGGGACCACCTGCATCCGCTTTTCTGCGCTCAGGTCACTGTTTGGGTAGGGCATCCAATTTGCCATGCACACCGACATGGAACAGAGGACGAACGACAGTGCTGCCATATCCAAGGTGCTGACACGTACAGAGGAGTGTGCTGACGCGCTGAGCTGGGCATTGAAACACAACACTGACGATGACGATGACGATGACGAAATCTCTGTTTGCATTGCTTGTGCTGCTGATGGTAGCGTGCGTGACCGCGCGGGCCAGCAGCGTTGAGTACGTCGAGGTCCAGCATCCTGCTGAAGCTTTGACCGATGGTGAGACCGTGGAGGGCGACGAGAGTGAGTTTGGGCGTTGCACTGCGTGCGCAACAGGGGAAAAGGATGGTCCAGGGAATACGTGCTATGATGGGAGTACCCCTACAACGGGCACTCCCATCCCATTTGACTTGGTATTCACGCTCGATCTCTCCCCGCTTTTCCCCAGATTCGGACCTGGACGACGACGAGTCCTTGGACGCTGATGCGCTCGGGATGGACGAGGAGCTTGACGACCCGGCGGCGTGAGACCTTGCGACGTCCCAGAAAGAAACGGGCGCCTGGCGTCGTTTTCACCCAAAGTGGGTGCTCCGGAGGTGAAGGACCACGACACGGGCTGCAACGCGTACTACTTGCACCAACGCAACCACTACTTGCACGCAGCTGCTCAACAAAAGCATCTGTACATGACCACCAAGAACAAGGTGGCCAGCGAGGCAGCGAGGCTTCGCTGGTCCGGCTACGAATCGTTTGCCACGGCGATGCTGAACTACTACCATTACACGTGCGGACACCGGAACCAACACTGGCATTACCAAAAGAAAAATGCGGAAACGCAGGCTTTTCTACATGCTGCCACGGTCCTGCTGCAACTCAACGCTGCGGCTCTGCCTCATTGTCGCAGTTCCGTTCAATGGTGTAACTTCTACGACGGCGCCCGAAACCGTGTGGAGGCACGCCGCCAGATTGTCGCTGCAGCACATGCACTGCGCACTCTGGGACCGAATGCCTCAGACTCCGAGTACGCGAAGCGGTTTGTGGAGATGCAAAAGTGGTCCAAGAAGGTTCAAGAACTCAAGATCCCTGCCAGCCTGCTGTAAAACGAGTTCACCAACAATACAAAAGTGGCACTGTGTCCACAACCCCATGTGACTGACTACTGCTGTCCCGAGTCCAGACCAGCAAAAGACGGTGATGATGATGATGATGATGATGATGATGATGATGATGAGGGAGGTTGCGCCATGGAGCAACAACCCAACGAGTAGGGACAGTAGGGACAGGAGGAGGCCGCGCGCGCGCAGTGTGTATTCGGGTCCGAGGTGGTTTTTACGGAAAGGAGTCCCGCAGCCCATACTTGCGTTGTCGTGCCCAGAACATGGAGAGGCCCAGGCCCGCCGCAACGCCCAGAAACGTGCCTGCGAACGAGAACAAGGTCGCCGTGGATGCCTCTTGGATTTGCGGCGTGGCGGTGTATAGGTTGTCCTCCACCTGATCGTACATGATGAGCTGCGCAGGGAAGGTGAGCTTGACCAATGCTTCGATGTCTCGCACCTGCGACGTGCTGTTGTCCGTCTTTGCAAACGCCTCCCAACCGCCCTGCACCACCGACACCACAGACGACTGGCGTCCTTGCTCGTCCTGGTTGTCTGCCGCCTGTCGCCCGCGTGGGTTGCCTCCTCCTGCACTTTGGCCCTCGTCCAGGCTCTGGATCAGCGCAATCGTCGGCACCGCGCTGTTGTAGCTGCTGGAGCGTGCGTCGATAAAGACAAAGCCGCCCACGAAAAAGGCGATGAAGCCCACCACAAAGAATGCGGCCACCCGCTTGGTGACAGTCCTTCGCACATAGTTGTCATTCTTGCCATTGTTGTCGTCGCACCTGACGTGACACAGTGTGGAGAGCATCGCCAACACGGTGCCAAAGCCAACCCCCAAGAACAGAGGAAGCACACCGTACAGAGCGTACGGGTACTCAAACTCCGTGTCGGAAAGGGTGATTGCCACCACTCCGCCATACGTCAGGTTGCTCGGACGAGCGACAACGTTGTACGCGTACATCGTGTTGGCGCGAAGGCTCGTGTCCGCAAAGAAGCCCACTGGATGCTTCTTGCATTGATCGCAGCTTGTGTCTGCCGCCGTGACGCTTCCAATCAGTGTTCCCGTGCTTTCAGCCACGGAAGAATTGAGGAACGACGGTAGCCACGATGGCATCGCCAGGTTGGTCAACGGTTGAGGATTCTGCAACACTTCCCTGCGGAATACATCGAAGCGGCTAGCCGTCGAGTTCCACAGCCATGCGACGGCCAAGGACGATTTTCCCACGGCAGGGTTGGTCAGGTACAGATTCGCAGGCTTGGTGAAGTTGGTGTTGCAGCCGATCAAGCGGCAGGGGGCAATGTCCACATCCGAGTTTTTGGAGACGTCGGACTCCAGCAAAAACTCGCCACGCCGCACCACCCACTCCTGACCTTCCAGAACCACCTTGGCCTGCGTGAAGCAGACGACAACAAGAATGAGCAGGCACGGAAGTGTCACAGATGCTTTCATCGTCTTGGTTGCGCTGAAGCGGCTTGTATTTGTCGGTACCTTGGAAGGCTCTCGAAGCAGCGAAAAATGCGCGCCACCTTCGTTTTCTTTCTTCCTTTTGCAGCTCCGCGCCTCACACGCTGGCTTCTTCCTCGTCAGAGGAGCCGAGAGGACCACTGGGGCCTTTGTTCATGGCAGCAGCGGTGCCATGCGGGTCGGCAGCGGTAAACTTGCCCTCTTCCACACCCACAGCGAAAGAGCACATTGTCCAGTAGACCAGAGCCCAGATGATGAGCGAAATAATCAGGCTGACGATGTCGTTGCTGATCTGCGTGCCACTAGCGTAGCCTGGGTCTGTGGCGGCACCAACAATGAGGCGGATAATATTGATGCCGAGCGAAGTGAAGTACAGGATCACGGACCAACGAAGAAACTTGATGATCTTCACCTCCTGCACGTCACGCACCGCGCAACACCCGTAAACGTTGACCGCAGCGACTACGACAGCAAGGATGGTTGCAATGATCAGAAAGACGGCGTACGCCGGTGCAAAGATAAGAGCAGCGATGAAGGAAAGCAGCGTGATGACGGCCTCGACGATGCTTAGAATGCAAAAGAGCACAAGCAGCACCATGGATGCCGTGTAGACTGAAGAGCAGCAGCACCGGTCGACTGGAGGAGAAGGGTTGGGAGTTGGCAACAATGGAGTCGATGGAGGGTTTGGTGAGACGGGAGGGGCACGGTTTGGGGTGTAAGGTTCGAATACTCGATGGGACGAGGTGGGACGGGGGGGAAGGAAGGAAGGCGGATATGAAGCAGAGACGTACGCGGGTTGCAAACCATGAGCTTTCGCTCCCATCCAGGCTTGATGTCGGACATTGGAGAAGGGATTGGTTTGGATCGCGCGCGTGATTGTCATCCCGGAACCAGGCAGGAAAAAAATCACCAGCGCAAAGCAGAGAGCTGTCATCCAAGTGGGCAGGAGGTCGGTGGAAGAGATGGAGTTGTGGAACTAGGATGGAAGTGCATGTGCGGTGGATTGGGTGAGCACGACTCAGAACGGAGTTGTCATTCTTCTCTCGGCGTCACTGCATCGCTCATGCATGCATCGAAAGGTGACTCGGTTGGGTTCATTCCATGCCATAATCCCCCGATCGGACTTGCGTGTGGTTGGTTGCTGCCTCTGTGTGTGGCTGGAGGGCGATTGGAAGGCTCAGTGACTTTTTGCTCCGATTGGTGGGGGCCCGTTCTTCCATGCGGTGCCTCTGCCACGAGTGGGAATGGATTCCCCCCAGGCATGTCATGGATGGGGTGCATGGGAGGACAATGCCACCGAGCGAACTCACGCCAGCGGGTGAACAATGGATGCACAGCCGAGGGAGGAGGAGAAGCGGCGACGCAGCCACGCATACTCACAACCCGACCCAGATGCCAGCTGGTGCAACACACACATTGTGGGCTGGGACAGCAGCATAGAAATGCATGTGTGGACATGGTTGCATGCAGCATCAGGCGGCATGGCAGCCATGTACGGAAAGAGAGAGCCCAAGGGAGACAAAGGCCCCAAGAGCACGGAGCAGAGGGGACAGGTTTGCCACCGGCGCAGGAACCAGTGTGGCTTTGAGTTTGGGTTGCTGGCTGATGGGGCGGGGATGGACACGCCGACGCGGGAGGCATGGGAATGCCTTGTGGGGATGCCAAAGGAGAAAGGCAAAGGCAAAGGGCAGGCCTGGCAAAACACTTTCTGAACACAGGGGGGGGGGGGGGGGGGTATAAGACAGGCTCCATATGGGCAAAATGGGCAAAGGGAACATGTGTGGATGAGAAGACACGGAGGTGGTTGAATCCAAGGGTGGGACATGGGCATTTGGAGGGCAACATCGTGATAGTGAGGATGGAGTGGGAGCACACAAGGGCAGGGACCAGGCATGGTGGAATGGGGTGGGGGATGGGAAAGAGAAAGATGTTGTGACGGGTCTGTGACGTGTGCTGGTTCCATGGAGATCAGGGACGTGTGCGTCGCAGCAGGGCGAGGGGGAGGCGGTTTGCTTGATTTCCAAGGCGGATTCCTGACGCGCCCTCGGGAACAAAGCAAGCACGCACAGCGCCAGACGGCGACACCATGAGCCACAAGGGGCCACCGGAGAGTGGTGAAGAACCTCACGGGAGCACGGGAAGCAACGAGTCGAGCAGGCGTGGAGGATTGCGGCTGCGGCGGCTGGACTTTGAGCTTTTCGCCCAGACGGAGGAGTTGGATGTGTTGGCTGCCCCAAAGAAGCCCAGCAAAGGGCAGAGCGGCGTCAGTGTGAACCTCCAGAACCTCCTGTTCTGGCTGAAGTTGAACTCTAATGAAAACATCGTTTACTTCGTCCATTCACACTCTTCGTTCCAATACGTCAAAACCACAGTAAAATTTCCAAACCCCCGACGTCGTACGGGTCGTACCCACCTTCAAAACCGCTCGGGGAACGTACCAGTCGTCAATCTGATCTCCATACGCGAGCTTGTTTTCTGTGAATCTCATGTCGGGGCGTCCAGACTTTGTTGTGTGTGCCACATGCGAATAGTCCTGCCCTTCAAAGTAAGCGTCGTAGGCTTGGGTGCGAGTGGTGTACTGCACCGCGTTTGTGCCGTCCCATGCATCGTAATCGTAGTCGTTGCCGACTTCTAACCCCTGGTCCCGGTACTGCTTGTTCAATCTGGCCTTGCGGATCTCGACCTTGGCCTCTGGCGAGTTGTGAGTGCGCATGTCCAAATCTGCAACAATGTTCGCTTTTAGATCGGAAGTTTTCCCGATGTGGTTGAGAAGATGTGCCTCAGTTTCCGCTGAGTACGTTCCATCCGAGACTCCCTTTGCCATCTTACCCAGGGCGTTCACATACTGAGCGCCTTTCTCTTTCATGGCCTCTGATGCATACACCTTCTTCTTTGATCCATCCTTGCCCGTGTAAGACCCACTGATTTTCCCGTTGTCGAGAAGCTTCTCCATAGCAGTGTGTTTCTTGTTGTGCTCTGAGTTGATGATGTTGGCGTTGGAGTATCCAAACTTGGCCAGTTCGGCCTTGGTTCGTTGGTTGTTGGTGCTGTTACACGCATTCCCGAGGTCCTTGTTGGTAACCTTGTGACACAGCTGTTGAGATGAATTCTCCCGTTGCGCCTTCTTCTTCGCACGTTTCTCAGCAGTGTTCTCCTTCTCACTCCATTTACGAAATTGGTCATTATCCATCGGGGGTGGTGGTGGCGGACTGTGGTAACTGTCAAAACTGGATGGAGCCCACCAGACACGACGTTCGCCCTTCAGATTGCCCACCTTGCTCTCCACAGTGTCTTCCACAGACACACTCTGCTTCCGCTCCTCTGTCGACTCTCCCTTCCACGACGTCTGCTGGGGCTGATGACGCCACTGCTGAGACGGGCTTGCCGATGTCTCGAATCTGCCCTTCAGATTGCCCACCTTGCTCTCCACAGTGTCTTCCACAGACACACTCTGCTTCCGCTCCTCTGTCGACTCTCCCTTCCACGACGTCTGCTGGGGCTGATGACGCCACTGCTGAGACGGGCTTGCCGATGTCTCGAATCTGCTCTTCAGATTGCCCACCTTGCTCTTCACAGTGTCTTCCACAGACACACTCTGCTTCCGCTCCACTGTCGACTCCCCCTTCCACGACGTCTGCTGGGGCTGATGACGCCACTGCTGAGACGGGCTTGCCGATGTCTCGAATCTGCTCTTCAGATTGCCCACCTTGCTCTTCACAGTGTCTTCCACAGACACACTCTGCTTCCGCTCCACTGTCGACTCCCCCTTCCACGACGTCTGCTGGGGCTGATGACGCCACTGCTGAGACGGGCTTGCCGATGTCTCGAATCTGCTCTTCAGATTGCCCACCTTGCTCTTCACAGTGTCTTCCACAGACACACTCTGCTTCCGCTCCACTGTCGACTCCCCCTTCCACGACGTCTGCTGGGGCTGATGACGCCACTGCTGAGACGGGCTTGCCGATGTCTCGAATCTGCTCTTCAGATTGCCCACCTTGCTCTTCACAGTGTCTTCCACAGACACACTCTGCTTCCGCTCCACTGTCGACTCCCCCTTCCACGACGTCTGCTGGGGCTGATGACGCCACTGCTGAGACGGGCTTGCCGATGTCTCGAATCTGCTCTTCAGATTGCCCACCTTGCTCTTCACAGTGTCTTCCACAGACACACTCTGCTTCCGCTCCACTGTCGACTCCCCCTTCCACGACGTCTGCTGGGGCTGATGACGCCACTGCTGAGACGGGCTTGCCGATGTCTCGAATCTGCCCTTCAGATTGCCCACCTTGCTCTTCACAGTGTCTTCCACAGACACACTCTGCTTCCGCTCCACTGTCGACTCCCCCTTCCACGACGTCTGCTGGGGCTGATGACGCCACTGCTGAGACGGGCTTGCCGATGTCTCGAATCTGCCCTTCAGATTGCCCACCTTGCTCTTCACAGTGTCTTCCACAGACACACTCTGCTTCCGCTCCACTGTCGACTCCCCCTTCCACGACGTCTGCTGGGGCTGATGACGCCACTGCTGAGACGGGCTTGCCGATGTCTCGAATCTGCTCTTCAGATTGCCCACCTTGCTCTTCACAGTGTCTTCCACAGACACACTCTGCTTCCGCTCCACTGTCGACTCCCCCTTCCACGACGTCTGCTGGGGCTGATGACGCCACTGCTGAGACGGGCTTGCCGATGTCTCGAATCTGCCCTTCAGATTGCCCACCTTGCTCTTCACAGTGTCTTCCACAGACACACTCTGCTTCCGCTCCACTGTCGACTCCCCCTTCCACGACGTCTGCTGGGGCTGATGACGCCACTGCTGAGACGGGCTTGCCGATGTCTCGAATCTGCCCTTCAGATTGCCCACCTTGCTCTTCACAGTGTCTTCCACAGACACACTCTGCTTCCGCTCCACTGTCGACTCCCCCTTCCACGACGTCTGCTGGGGCTGATGACGCCACTGCTGAGACGGGCTTGCCGATGTCTCGAATCTGCCCTTCAGATTGCCCACCTTGCTCTCCACAGTGTCTTCCACAGACACACTCTGCTTCCGCTCCACTGTCGACTCCCCCTTCCACGACGTCTGCTGGGGCTGATGACGCCACTGCTGAGACGGGCTTGCCGATGTCTCGAATCTGCCCTTCAGATTGCCCACCTTGCTCTTCACAGTGTCTTCCACAGACACACTCTGCTTCCGCTCCACTGTCGACTCCCCCTTCCACGACGTCTGCTGGGGCTGATGACGCCACTGCTGAGACGGGCTTGCCGATGTCTCGAATCTGCCCTTCAGATTGCCCACCTTGCTCTCCACAGTGTCTTCCACAGACACACTCTGCTTCCGCTCCACTGTCGACTCCCCCTTCCACGACGTCTGCTGGGGCTGATGACGCCACTGCTGAGACGGGCTTGCCGATGTCTCGAATCTGCTCTTCAGATTGCCCACCTTGCTCTTCACAGTGTCTTCCACAGACACACTCTGCTGCTTCCGCTCCACTGTCGACTCCCCCTTCCACGACGTCTGCTGGGGCTGATGACGCCACTGCTGAGACGGGCTTGCCGATGTCTCGAATCTGCTCTTCAGATTGCCCACCTTGCTCTTCACAGTGTCTTCCACAGACACACTCTGCTTCCGCTCCACTGTCGACTCCCCCTTCCACGACGTCTGCTGGGGCTGATGACGCCACTGCTGAGACGGGCTTGCCGATGTCTCGAATCTGCTCTTCAGATTGCCCACCTTGCTCTTCACAGTGTCTTCCACAGACACACTCTGCTTCCGCTCCACTGTCGACTCCCCCTTCCACGACGTCTGCTGGGGCTGATGACGCCACTGCTGAGACGGGCTTGCCGATGTCTCGAATCTGCTCTTCAGATTGCCCACCTTGCTCTTCACAGTGTCTTCCACAGACACACTCTGCTTCCGCTCCACTGTCGACTCCCCCTTCCACGACGTCTGCTGGGGCTGATGACGCCACTGCTGAGACGGGCTTGCCGATGTCTCGAATCTGCTCTTCAGATTGCCCACCTTGCTCTTCACAGTGTCTTCCACAGACACACTCTGCTTCCGCTCCACTGTCGACTCCCCCTTCCACGACGTCTGCTGGGGCTGATGACGCCACTGCTGAGACGGGCTTGCCGATGTCTCGAATCTGCTCTTCAGATTGCCCACCTTGCTCTTCACAGTGTCTTCCACAGACACACTCTGCTTCCGCTCCACTGTCGACTCCCCCTTCCACGACGTCTGCTGGGGCTGATGACGCCACTGCTGAGACGGGCTTGCCGATGTCTCGAATCTGCTCTTCAGATTGCCCACCTTGCTCTTCACAGTGTCTTCCACAGACACACTCTGCTTCCGCTCCACTGTCGACTCCCCCTTCCACGACGTCTGCTGGGGCTGATGACGCCACTGCTGAGACGGGCTTGCCGATGTCTCGAATCTGCCCTTCAGATTGCCCACCTTGCTCTTCACAGTGTCTTCCACAGACACACTCTGCTTCCGCTCCACTGTCGACTCTCCCTTCCACGACGTCTGCTGGGGCTGATGACGCCACTGCTGAGACGGGCTTGCCGATGTCTCGAATCTGCCCTTCAGATTGCCCACCTTGCTCTTCACAGTGTCTTCCACAGACACACTCTGCTTCCGCTCCACTGTCGACTCCCCCTTCCACGACGTCTGCTGGGGCTGATGACGCCACTGCTGAGACGGGCTTGCCGATGTCTCGAATCTGCCCTTCAGATTGCCCACCTTGCTCTTCACAGTGTCTTCCACAGACACACTCTGCTTCCGCTCCACTGTCGACTCTCCCTTCCACGACGTCTGCTGGGGCTGATGACGCCACTGCTGAGACGGGCTTGCCGATGTCTCGAATCTGCCCTTCAGATTGCCCACCTTGCTCTTCACAGTGTCTTCCACAGACACACTCTGCTTCCGCTCCACTGTCGACTCCCCCTTCCACGACGTCTTCTGGGGCTGATGACGCCACTGGAGTGAGGTGTCACTCGGCCCCACATCTGCAGTGACATAAAGGGGGGGGGAAGGGAGTGGCGTTAGAGATGGTGGGTGGTGGGGGACACGGAGGAGGGCAGAGAAAGGCGTGCATGGGGCCGGTGGTGGGGAAGGGGAAGGGAGGAGGCAGGCAGGCAGGGGGAGGACGGGGGCGGAAAACATCCGAGGCCGGCGCGTTTGTGGGGTTTCCCCCTCCCACAGGCGTGGCCCTGTTCCAGAGGAGACACAATGGGGATTGGGAACGGGTGGAGGACACCTGGGCGACGCCGGTGGGAATGGATGGGGGCGTGGGGACAGCACAGGCGTCCGTGGGGCGGCGATGAACGGGGTGGTGGGCATGGTGCCAAAAAGTGTGGGGAAAGGGGGTGGGGATGGGCGCATGGGGAGTCACATGGCCAAATGCATGGAAACACAGGTGCACTGCTCCCGGTGCAGTTGGGGTGGGAATCACGTGTGGATGACACAGAGGGAGTGCAGGGGAGGGGAGGAAAGACAAAAGCCGCTCTTTGGCGAAAGCGGGATTCGCCCCACAAAACCGTCGACCCCCGGCCAGCCGGCTTCTCGCCCTCCCACAGGCAGACACAAGCATGGAAGAGACACAGGGGACAGACAGATGGGTGGCCAATGGGCTGTACAGAGATATGGATGGGAGTGTGATGCGTGGAGGCAACCTACAGGATGCCCAGGTGCGGCGAGGTTGCTTCCGGGCCACGGCCGGGCGATTTGGATGATCCTTGGAGCTGCTCATTGTCTGCGTGTACCAACACAGAAGACGGGACAAAAGCGGGGACGGGGGGAAGGGGGGGGAATGGGGACTCGCACCACCACTAAAGGACGCAAATGGCCTGGTGGTGATGGGAGTTGTATGGTGGTGTGCCATGGCGCAGGCAAAAACAAGAGAAAACAAAGAGAGAGAGAGATGAGGAGCCAAGGCCAGCCACGCCGTGGTGGTGGTGGTGGGGATGATGGTGGTGGCACATCATCATCATCATCATCATCATCATCATCATCATCACTCACAGCAGCAGCAAAGGCATACGTGCCACCAGCCAGGAGGAAACACATGCAGGTGGGCAACAGCAGCAGTTATGGTGGCAGTGGTGGTGGCAGTGGTGGTGGTGGTGGTTGGGAGGCAAAGGGGCAGCAGGGAGGAGGAGGCGGAGGTGAGCGATGGGCATTGGGGTCCTCGTTGTCCTCCTCCTCCGCCTCCTCCTCCTCACCATCATCATCATTGGCACAGCCATTATGGTCACAATCATCATCGTCATCGTCGTCGTCATCGAATGGATGGCATGTGGGGTACAAAATGTTTGACGGTGGACTGCACCAGCGACGCAGCCGGACGACGCTGTTGGATGCGTGCTTTGTGCCGCCCAAACTGGTGGGGGAGATTCCCACGCGGGTGCCAGACTATCCCACGGCCCACTTTAAGCGTGTGTTGGCCCGTCTGTGTGAGGATTACACGTGGGCAGCCAGGCACGAGAGCAGGGAGGCGCTTGTGGTGGTGGTGCACAGGGACGCTCTCACAGGCCACGCCTGGTGTCTGCTGGCCGAACGCAACGAAGCCAACCATCACAGTCAGCACTTTCGTGCCACGCATCTGTGTCGATTGGACGAGGTGGCAGACGTGGTGACGACGACGACGATGATGACGATGATGGATGCGGGTGGTGGTGGCAGTGGAGGCGGTGGTGGTGGCGGCGGTGTGGAATGGCCGGCCGAGGCGGTGGCCAGCATCGACGACGTGGTCCAACGGCTGCAGCAGAGGCTGGAGGAGGATTTCGGACCGAGCACAGGGGAGGAAGGGGACTATGGAAGTAGCAACAGCAGCAGTAGCAGCAACACACATGGGATGAGGGTGTATGATGAGGGTGGTGGGGATGGTGGGGGAGGGGGTGCTGGTGGGACACGCTGGCACACAGGCAACCATGACCCACGTCCATACCATCCCCATGACCCTCGTCATTCCCGTCATCCTACGTATCATTCTCCACAGCAGCAGCAGCAGCAGCAGCAGCAGCAGGACACGTACCATGATGAGGATGGGTATGGTGTTGTTGATGATGAGGATGATGTGGGTGGCGGCGACGACGACGACGACGACGACGACGACGACGAAGCATGGATGATTCGGTACAAGGCATTCACGGGCACAGGGGCACCCAGCAGCAGCAGGAACAGAAGAAGAAGCAGCAGAAGCAACCACCACAACCACCACCACAGCAGCAGCAGTCTGCTGGACCACATGTTTGTGCCGTCTGCGATTGCACGTCGGGTGCAGGAGGAGGTGGCAATGTCATCCAGGCTGGGTTCGGATCGGGAGGTGTTTATATTTCTGTGTCGTGAGTACACGTGGACGCTGCAGTTGGGGCGTGATCGATTGCTGGTGGTGCCCTTTTATGCCGAGGAGGACCAGCATGGGCTGGCACGCATCTGGTGTCTGGTGGCCACCACCAACGATCGCAAGGGTACCACCTCGCAGTCCTTCTTTTGCAACTGGCTGGCCACCCTGGGCGAGTTGTGTGACACGGGCCGTGGAGGAGGAGGGGAAGGCAGCAGAGTGGGACTGAGCTCGCTGCCAAGGATCCCTGTGAGGTGGCTGGAGGCACTGGCATACAAGTGGGGCAGAGAGGCATTGGTGCCACATGGGGCATTGCATGCGTATGTGGAGGGACTGGGCAGGGAGGAGATGGGATGGGAGGAGTTTGTGCGCAGGAAGGATCTGACGAGGCAGCTGCTGCCTGCGGCGGCACTGGACGACGGCGTGCTGGACGAGGTGATTGCACGTGCATTCAGGAGGAGACGTGGCGATGTGGATGTGTTTGGGTATGTGGACGATGATGATGATGATGACGAGGATGACGATGGTTGGCATGGGCAGGGTGATGATGGTGGGCAGCAACAACGTGTGCTGATCAGTGATTACCTGCGTGCCAGGCTGATGCTGTCGTTGAGGTGCAAGCAGGGCTGTGTGGCACTGGCCAATGGGGTGGTGTTGAACACGGGTCTGGTGTGCACAACCACCTCCACCAACAACGACAATGGTGGCCAGGACTCTGTGGATCAACTGAACATGACGTATGTGTCGTTTGTGATGCGTCGCACGCAGAGGTCGGGGGTGGACGTGTTTGCGGTGGGCGTGAGCAGCCAGCGGGAGATGGAACGCGATGCGCCGCAGGTGTTGGATGACATGGGCTTTGACGGCGCCTACGACGTCGGTGACATCGATGGCATCAAAGAGGCGTTGAAACACGAGGTGGAGTGGATGGATGTGCACACACAGTACGAGAAGGAGAGGGGTGAGGAGACGACGACATCGACATCATCATCATCATCATCATCATCATCATCATGGTCATCATCGAATGAGGGTGACGAGGACGCGTGTGAGCCACTCCATCGTGCAGAGCTGGTGTTTGACAAGCGTGCCGCTGTGTTTTTCGAGGCGGACGGGGTGGCGCAGAGGCACATTCTGGAGGAGCGGATGGGCCGGTTTCCGGTGCGGTTCCAGGAGCTGGACGACGGGGACACACAGTGGATGAAGCTGGAACGGGCGGTGAAGGAGGCCATGGGATTGCACAACACGCTGCAGGGGCGGCTGGTGTGCGAGTCGGTGGAGTTGCAATCGTTGCGTCCGCAGTGGCTGGTGCCCGTGTGTTTGCAGAGCAAACACAGCAGACGCAACAAGGAGGGAGGCGCCTCATGGAGTGTGGACGTGGCCATTGTGCTGCAGTATGACCGCAAGCAACGACGGTATGTGCCAAAGACGGTGTTGTCGCAGGCGCAAGCCCTGGCCAATGCACGGCAGTTTGGTCCTGTGCACGGCGTGTGGGTGGATCTCGCGCGACGGTTGAGTGCCAGTGGTGGTGGTGGTGGTGCACGTGGCAAGGAGGTTGGTGGTGGCGGTGGGAGTGTGCGTGGGGGTGGCAGAGGGCGTGGGAGAGGAGAAAGGGGAGGAAGAGGACGTGGTGGTGGTGGTGGTGGTGGACGAGGGTGGCATGGGCAGGGACATGTGGGTGGGTGGGCAGACGGTGGGGGTGGGATTTGATGCGCCATGGGGTGAATGTACATATGGGATGCCCCCCTTTTGCCATTTGGATTGGTTGTGGATCGATGATGTGTGGGTGATTGTGACGGGTGTTGAGGAAGCTGGGTGGAAGGTTGGCCAAGGCCCTGCGCCAGCAGAGACAAGCCAGGCACAAACGGAGAAAACATGTCCCATGGGTGCCCACTCGACGGCGTCGGAAAAACAACTCACGGCATCCCCAGAGTTGGAACACATGGGTGTGTGGGGTCGTGGTGGAGGGGATTGCGACGGACGGTGGGGTTTGGACAAAAGGGGGGTCGACGTTTCCGGCCGCAACTTTTGGGTCGACGATTTCCACCGTCGTCGCCGTCGTCGTCGTGGTTCCCACCTGCGGATCGTCCATGGCGACAAAGGGGTATCTTTCAACACCTGCAATCGACGTAGAATGTCGATGAACATCGTCTCTGAACGCAGGATGCATCAAGGGAAGGACACACGGCTGTACAGGGCGGCTGGGGTTGACGGATTTTGTCAGGAATTGGATCGGATTGGGGAAAAAAGCACGGAATGGAACGGAAGGAGAGGGAGAGAGGGTTTGGGGATGAAAGGATGCATGACACAGTGTGGAGAGAACAGGAACTGGAAGGGGATGGGAATGAGATAGAAGTGGGTGTGAAGTGGGTGGTGGTTGGGGATGAAACACGCCCTCCTTCCACACACCCACTTGCCCCCACCCCACCCCACCCCACCAATCCCCCCTGTTTGGGCCAGTGATCACACAGACGCACGGGAATCAGGGCCATGTGAGACGGTCATTGCACACATGCGGTGGCGACACGTTGAGAGGCGACTATTGTCGTCTATGCCGCCATGCACTGCGTGCAGTGACTGGTGATGGCCCTGTGTGTGCGTCTGTGGGGTGGCACTGGTCTGCATGGAGAGGGAGGGAGGGAGGGAGGGGTGGGATGTGGGTGCAGTGCATGCTGGTGTGTCTTTCATCTCTATCTCTCTGCAGCACACTCCAGAATGGACACTGCAGCGACCCATTCAGCAGCTGCTGGCTGATCTCTTCAACACATCCTTCCCTCACACGGTGATCGATTTGCAAGAGGACGCAACAAGGGACAGAGTATGTGTACGTGTCTGTGCTCGCTCTTCATGCATTCCTCTCATCCCCTCGTACCCACCCCGGGACTGGCATCGTTGTCGTCGTAGCACTGCCGGCAGAGCCAGTGGAGGCCTGTCCACAACATGCCTCAGCGAGGGACAAGGCCGTTTTATTTGGCGATGCGTGATGCGGGACCACATTCAGCGCGATCGTGTCCCTGCGTCTCACCATCCACCAGCCACCTACGCACAGAGTGCATCTGAGGTGGCACTGCTTTTCCATGCAGGGATTGTGGACTGGCCGCCACTGGCCTGCGGGGAGTGCAACGGGGACGACGACAGCCCAGAGTGAAGATCGGCGGCTCAACACGAGGAAATGAGAGGATGCATTAGAGGCAACATGCATCAGCACTCCTCACTGTCATCCTCTTGACCTCGTCGCATTCGTTGGGATGAAGAAGCCAGCTGCTTGCCTCGTTCTAGGTCACCCGCTCGCATGGCCTTGGATGCCAGGGTGTGCATGAGTTCCTTGTGTTGGGAGGGTGCATACAGATGAGCACGGGAGTCAATCAGCGCTTCAGCGGCGTCCACAGTGGCAATTGTATCTGGGATGTGTTGGAGGAGGGAGTTCAGAGACGTAGGGAGGACGGCTGGTGTCCACGATAGGAGTTGGTCGACCGAGACGTGCTCAAACCACAATGGGAGGAGGTCACATGTGAGCAGGGTGAAGGAATGGGTGATTACGAGTCGTTGAACAAAGTCAGTGACCACCTTGGGCAGCGAGCATGTCGAGGAGGAGGAGGAGGAGGAGGATTGGCGACGTTGTATGTCCGCAACCACTCTGCTGTGAGTGGCCAACGCAGAATTGGGGTCCCCTGCGCTGAGCTGGGCTAGGGACAAGGCATGATTGGCCAGCGTGAATCGAACACTCTTCTTTGAGCGGATGGATCGGAGGGTGCCCTCAGCGTCACTCATGCGCGCTGTGTTAAGCTGGTTCAGGTCAAAGAGAGCTGATATTGTGTTACTAAGACCTGGATGGTTGCGTGGAAGAAGAGCAGTTTGAAGTGCTTCAACCACAAGCAACAGTTGCAGAGCAGTGTCGTACTCTTCCTTGGCAATGTACACCCCAGCCATGTTCTTGATGCTCGTGGCCACATCCGGGTGCTCATCCCCACCATGCACCCGTCGCCAGATCCCCAGTGCCTGCTCATGCAGCTCCAGTGCCCGATCGTACTCTCCATTGGCATTGTACACCGCAGCCATGTTGTTGATGCTCGTGGCCACATCCGGGTGCTCATCCCCACCATGCACCCGTCGCCTGATCCCCAGTGCCTGTTCATACAGCTCCAGTGCCCGATCGTACTCTCCCTTGTCCTGGTACACCTCAGCCATGTTGTGGATGCTCGTGGCCACATCCGGGTGCTCATCCCCACCATGCACCCGTCGCGCGATCCCCAGTGCCTTCTCATACAGCTCCAGTGCCCGATCGTACTCTCCCTTGGATTTGTACACACTAGCCATGTTGTGGATGCTCGTGGCCACACTCGGGTGCTCATCCCCACCATGCACCCGTCGCCTGATCCCCAGTGCCTGCTCATGCAGCTCCAGTGCCCGATCGTACTCTCCCTTGGCTTTGTACACACTAGCCATGTTGTGGATGCTCGTGGCCACACTAGGGTGCTCATCTCCACCATGCACCCGTCGCCCGATCCCCAGTGCCTGCTCATGCAGCTCCAGTGCCCGATCGTACTCTCCCTTGGCTTTGTACACCCCAGCCATGTTGTTGATGCTCGTGGCCACATCCGGGTGCTCATCTCCACCATGCACCCGTCGGTCGATCTCCAGTGCCTGCTCATGCAGCTCCAGTGCCCGATCGTACTCTCCCTTGGCTTTGTACACCCCAGCCATGTTGTTGATGCTCGTGGCCACTGAAGGGTGCTCATCCCCACCATGCACCTGTCGCGTGATCTCCAGTGCCTGCTCATACAGCTCCAGTGCCCGATCGTACTTTCCCTTGGAATCGTACACCCCAGCCATGTTGTGGATGCTCGATGCCACATTCTGGTGCTCATCCCCACCATACACCCGTCGCCAGATCCCCAGTGCCTGCTCATGCAGCTCCAGTGCCCGATCGTACTCTCCCTTGGCTTTGTACACCCCAGCCATGTTGTTGATGCTCGTGGCCACTGAAGGGTGCTCATCCCCACCATGCACCTGTCGCGTGATCTCCAGTGCCTGCTCATGCAGCTCCAGTGCCCGATCGTACTCTCCCTTGGCCTTGTACACCCCAGCCATGTTGCTGATGCTCGTGGTCACATCCGGGTGCTCATCCCCACCATGCAACCGTCGTCTGATCACCAGTGCCTGATCATGCAGCTCCAGTGCCCGATCGTACTCTCCCTTGGCATGGAACACCCCAGCCATATTGTTGATGCTCGTGGCGACATCTGGGTGCTCATCCCCACCATGCACCCGTCGCCTGATCCCCAGTGCCTGCTCATACAGCTCCAGTGCCCGATCGTACTCTCCCTTGGCCTTGTACACCTCAGCCATGTTGTGGATGCTCGTGGCCACATCCGGGTGCTCATCCCCACCATGCACCCGTCGCCTGATCCCCAGTGCCTTCTCATACAGCTCCAGTGCCCGATCGTACTCTCCCTTGGCATCGTACACCCCAGCCATGTTGTGGATGCTCGATGCCACATCCGGGTGCTCATCGCCACCATGCACCCGTCGCTTCATCTCCAGTGCCTGATCATACAGCTCCAGTGCCTGATCGTACTCTCCCTTGGCATGGTACGCCCCAGCCATATTGTTGATGCTCGTGGCCACATCCGGGTGCTCATCCCCACCATGCACCCGTCGCCTGATCCCCAGTGCCTTCTCATACAGCTCCAGTGCCCGATCGTACTCTCCCTTGGAATCGTACACCCCAGCCATGTTGTGGATGCTCGTAGCCACATCCGGGTGCTCATCCCCACCATGCACCCGTCGCTCGATCCCCAGTGCCTTCTCATACAGCTCCAGTGCCCGATCGTACTCTCCCTTGGCATCGTACACCATGGCCATGTTGTGGATGCTCGTGGCCACACTCGGGTGCTCATCCCCACCATGCACCCGTCGCCTGATCCCCAGTGCCTTCTCATACAGCTCCAGGGCCCGATCGTACTCTCCCTTGGCTTCGTACACCATGGCCATGTTGTTGATGCTCGATGCCACATCCGGGTGCTCATCCCCACCATGCACCCGTCGCTCGATCCCCAGTGCCTGTTCAAACAGCTCCAGGGCCCGATCGTACTCTCCCTTGGCTTCGTACACCATGGCCATGTTGTGGATGCTCGTGGCCACACTCGGGTGCTCATCCCCACCATGCACCCGTCGCCTGATCCCCAGTGCCTTCTCATACAGCTCCAGTGCCCGATCGTACTCTCCCTTGGCTTCGTACACCATGGCCATGTTGTGGATGCTCGATGCCACATCCGGGTGCTCATCCCCACCATGCACCCGTCGCCAGATCCCCAGTGCCTTCTCATACAGCTCCAGTGCCCGATCGTACTCTCCCTTGGCATCGTACACCCCAGCCATGTTGTGGATGCTCGATGCCACATCCGGGTGCTCATCCCCACCATGCACCCGTCGCCTGATCCCCAGTGCCTGTTCAAACAGCTCCAGGGCCCGATCGTACTCTCCCTTGGCTTCGTACACCATGGCCATGTTGTTGATGCTCGATGCCACATCCGGGTGCTCATCCCCACCATGCACCCGTCGCTCGATCCCCAGTGCCTGTTCAAACAGCTCCAGGGCCCGATCGTACTCTCCCTTGGCTTCGTACACCATGGCCATGTTGTGGATGCTCGTGGCCACACTCGGGTGCTCATCCCCACCATGCACCCGTCGCCTGATCCCCAGTGCCTGCTCATACTGCTCCAGTGCCCGATCGTACTCTCCCTTGGCATGGTACACCTGTCCCATGTTGTGGATGCTCAATGCCACATCAGGGTGCTCATCCCCACCATGCACCCGTCGCCTGATTCCCAGTGCCTGCTCCTGCAGCTGCAGTGCCCGAGCGTACTCTCCTTTGGCCAATGCAATCGCGGCAGTCAGAAACAGACTCCTTGCCCAACCTTTGCTCTCTTCCCCCTCCCCAGCTTCCTTCTGCACTCTCATCACCTCCTCAATCCACCCCTCTGCGGCTCCGAAAGACCCCATCCAGTCATGCACATCCGCCACGTTCTGTCCCACCCAGCACATGTCCTCCACATCCCTTCTGCGTGCGCACACCTCGTGACATGCATTCCACACAGATTCACCATGCACCAGCATTCTCCTGTGCCATGCAAGTTCGTCCAGCGGCTCACTCGAATCGAAAGCAAACTCCTTCTGCATCATCTTCAACACCTGCTTCAGACCCACCACCCTTTCTTCACCTCCCTCTCCATCCAACACCACCACCTGTCCTCCCCTTGCCATCACCTGCGTCAGCCCATGCACCTTCCACCCACTCCTTTCCTGCCCCACCACCCGCTGCACCAGCGACACTCTCTGTAATGCCTCCAATGCCTCCTCTGCCATTTCCTCTGCCTCTTCCTTGTCGTCCACACCCGCAATCTGCTCCATCAGAGTCACCAGCAGCCTCTTTGGCAGATTTTGTCCATCCAACAGCGCCATGCTCTGCATCAACCTTGCTGCATGCTCGTTCCTCTCCGATGCCTCTTCCATCGCAATCTGCCACACACTCAGCGCTGTTCCACTGTACACATCGCTCTCCACCTCCTTCCCCAGCTGCCTCAGACTACGTCCCAGTCGCTTCACGTACTTCTGCACCGATCCACCTTGTCCCCACTCTCCAATCACTGCCGCTGCCTGTCGCACAGCCAATGCCATCCCATCCAGCATCCTCTTCAGCTCCCCATACGCCTCCTCCTCCTCCTTCCCATCCACCACCACACCCTCACTCGCAAACACGGCATCCACCTCATCATCATGCATCACATCCACCCTCACCACAGTGTCCACCACCCGCTTGTCCCATATCCCATCCCGCCATGTCGTCATCACCACACAACCTCCTGCGTGCACAAACGCCTTGACATCCGCCCATGCCTCCACCCCGTCCATCACCAACATCCACCGCTGTCCATCCAACGCCTGCATCACCCTTTTTGCCATTCCCTCTCGCACCTCCTCCTTCTCAGCCGACTGCACCTGTTCCACACTCCATACGCCCAATGCCACACCTAACTGCAGCAAGTCACTCACCAAAGTCTCTGCTCTGTCCCGCACACCACCACACCACATCCGTGCCACCCTTCTCCTTCACCTCCTGCGCATGCATCTCCACTACGCTTGTCTTGCCCATGCCCCTCGCACCACACACCACCACCACCCCTTCTGCCTCCTCCAGCTCACGCAGCACCTCCTCTCGTCGCACAAGCTCTCGTGCTTTGCCCAGATTGTCCACACGCCTCCTGGAGAACCCATCCTGTGCCTTGTTTCCACTCGTGTTGACCAACACTGTGTCTTCCATGCCCTGCCAAAGACACAACAGTGCCTTTGACCCTTCTTTCTCCCCTCCTGCGTCCACCATAGCCCGGAACGCCTCTCCCACCGTCTCTCCACTCCCAATGTTCTCGTACCACGCCTTGGCCATGTCCACAGCCGCATGATCGTCCACTGCCTCGGTGTACCCAATCACCAGTGGCACATGGTCATTGATCTCCATGGCCATGTCTCCACTGCTGCATCCGTTCAAAAACACGGCCACGGGACTCGCTTCTCGCAGCGAGTCCACAAGTGTCTTTCTCGTCACAGAGGCATCCTCTCCCTCCACCACTGCCACCCCCATGTGTGTCATGATGTGTACCATCGGTGCCTTCAATGAACGAATCTCCGCCACAAAGTCCACCTGTTCAGCCGCCCCCACAGCACTCGTTGTCAAGCCGCCCACTCGTCGCGCTGCTTCCACCGCCCTCTGCTCTTCTGCACAGCTTATCTTGACCTTTCCTCGTGCCTGTCCATCCGAACCCAGCAGCAGCACACGCACATCGCTCATCCCGCCCTCGTCCCATCCACACCTCTCCCGCGTGTTTCGCTTGTGTGGCACAATCTGCCCTTCCTTTGCAACTCCCACTTTCCCTTTCGCCCCTCCTCCACTCGACGAACCTGCCGACGACACATCCCCTCCACGCACCACACTCATCTGCATCACACGTGAATAGTCCATGATGCCCATGACACTCCCTGCCGATGACGAGCTGGACGCCCCTTCTGCTCAAGCACGCGGGCAGGTGTCAGCGCCTCCCCCAACCTTTCCACCCCCCAAACCTCCTCTCTCCTCTCACTTACCAGCCTCCTCCTCCTCTTCATCTCCCCCGTCTTCCACCACCGCCATGCCTGCCTTGGTCTCGCAGTCCAGAATAAACGTCTCCCAAAGCTCGATCTGCCGCTGTCCTCGTGCCCCCTCCCGCTTGATCCCAGCATCATCCAGCAGCTCCATCCACTCGTCCTCCGTCTGATACAGCCGCACCAGCGCAGCACCGTACGCATTCTCTTCCAACAAGGCATCGATGACCTTCTTGTGGAACCCACAGTCTTTCAACGCTTTCCTCTGGTCATCTTCACCCTCACAGTCCAACAACCGCCTACACAATGCACTGCTGTCTTCCTTTGTGCTCATGTGCAGCCGTGTGTGTCGATTGTTTGGGTCGGCAGGGGCATCCTTCGTGTCACTGCACACAAACCCAACCGGTCAGCGCCGTCAGCAGAAAAGCACCCCGTGGTGATCCAATCATGGAGGATGCTCAGATGGTGCTGCAAATCGAACCGCACACGCGTCAGATGTATAGGCAGTGGATGCTCGATGAGATAGGAGGGAGTGGGCGGTGGTTGGGGATGAAACACGCCCCCCCTCCACACACCCACTGACCCCCACCCCACCCCACCACTCCCTCCTGTTTGGGCCAGTGATCACACAGACGCACGGGAATCAGGGCCATGTGAGACGGTCATTGCACACATGCGGTGGCGACACGATGAGAGGCGACCATTGTTGTCTATGCCGCCATGCACTGCGTGCAATGACCGGTGATGGCCCTGTGTGTGCGCTCGTGGGGTGGCACTGGCCTGCATGGAGAGGGAGGGAGGAAGGGAGGGGTGGGATGTGGATGCAGTGCAAGCTGGTGTCTTTCATCACTCTCTCTCTGCAGCACACTCCAGAATTGACACTGTAGCGACCCATTCAGCAGCTGCTGGCTGATCTCTTCATCACATCCTTCCCTCACACCCTGATCGATTTGCAAGAGGAGGCAACGAGGGACAGAATGTGTGTATGTGTGTCTGTGCTCTATCTTAATTGGCATTCCTCACCTCCCCTCGTGTCCACCCCACCGATCCTTACCCGGGACTGGCGTCGTCGTCGTCGTAGCACCGCCGGCAGAGCCAGTGGAAGCCTGTCCACACCATGCCTCGTGTGGAAAAGGTGTTTCCACACCAGATGCACTCTGCGCGTGCGTGGATGGCGGTGGTGGTTGGGTGGTGGGTGGTGACACACATGGATTGGGTTGGATGGGTTGGGATGGTTGGTTTGTCGCAGCGGGAGGTCGCTTGGATCCTTTTAATGTTCAACTGGGCACAGTCGACTGCACACACACACTGCATGTGCAGCCTTGTGTGCAGGCACATGTGATTGACCGCCATGTGCAGTGTATTCAATGCACAGAGGCAGTGTCAAGGGGGGAGAGGGTGGTGGTGCACAAAGGGACATGGCGGTGGGGACATTTGTCTGCTTCCACCCACTCGATCCACCTGGACAATGCACAGGCACATGTGTCATGCCATGAACCGCACGCATGGGCTCCCATGGATCACATGCGACGTGTGGGGCCATACCATGCCATCCAAGTGTCCGTTTTCGTCAACTGGCGGGTGCGGTGTGGGGAATCAGGAATTCTGGCGGTGGAGGACGAGGGCCAACTGCACACCGAGAAAGCCATGGCTGCGATCCCAGAAGCATGTGGGTGGTACCTGCCGGGTACAAAATGGCACCATGGGACCCACAATGACACCAGCGCACCCCGCTTACCCAACCCCAACCCACAGCAAACACACACAAGATGCCAAACCAGCGACAGCGACACGCCCCATCCTGGACCACCAGCCGTGGAGACCGGAGCAGGAGCACCAACGCAGACAGATTTCCCTCTCTGGCCCATTCTCACATCTTCCGAGGGCATTGGCCAGGGCGAGTGTCTGAGGTGTGGAGGGATGACTTCCGTGTCTCCGGCTTGGATGGATGGTGATCCACCATGACCAGCACCAACACACACACACACACACACACCCCAACCCACCCCACGCACACATCTGTGGGTGGGTTCTTTCTTTTTTCATACCTTGGTTGGTCATTGCCACACATTGGGGTGCGGAGGAACAAGACACAAGCAAGAGTGACAACAAAGAGAGAATGCATCACCTCACCCGCTCCATTCTCTCTTCCATCCGCAGCCAGACACACCATTTCCTCCTCACTGCTCCTGTGCTACACTGTACACGTGTCCAGACATTGTACACTGAGACCTCTCCTTGCTGTGCGTGTGTATGGCTGCAAACAGCCCCAGCAGAACTCGTGCTGACACCACTTGCACGTCATGTGCTTGCACCCACCGTTCTTCTCGATGCGTTCGTTGCACTCGGGACATGCCTTTGTCGTCTGGGCAATGGTCTTCAGGGATGCCACATCCTGGATGGACGATGCATCGCTGG
Source organism: Mantamonas sphyraenae (assembly GCA_026936335.1). Taxonomy (NCBI): domain Eukaryota; family Mantamonadidae; genus Mantamonas; species Mantamonas sphyraenae. The sequence continues at coordinate 77,408 of JAPMXV010000077.1, read as the reverse complement.
CCTCAGCACATGTCATCCCGGTGTGCCACGCTGCACGACATGACACACATGTGCTGTGTCCACAGGCGGCACAGGTGACGTAGCTGTCGCCAGCGTCGGCCTCAAAGGCGTTGCTGCACTCTGTGTTGGCGCAGTACAGCAATCCCAGCTCGTCCAGAGCCTTGCCGAGGCAGATGTGCTCGTAGCGGTCACACAGCTCCTGATCTGCCACACGGCTGACCGTACCACTGTCCACCACCATTCCGCAGCCACTCTCGAGACAGCGGATCTGGGGTGCCTCGCCCAGGCGTGCCTCGATGTGTTTCGACCAGCACTGGTGGCAGAACGTGTGACCACATCCCATCGCCGTGGCCTCGGTGGACGGGTCGACCTCGTCGTCGTCGCAGATTGGACATGTGAATTGTGTGGCTGCCGGTGTCGTGGTTGTCTCTGTCTCCTCGGTGTCATGCGGCTCGTGGTGCCACGAGTTGCGCAGCATGATGCGGACGATGCTTCCCTCATCGATGTTGTAGTCGTGGATTGATATCGATGTCGACGGACGCAGCGGCTTCCCATGGTGTGTCATCCACAGCCTGTCCTCGGGAATCCTCACGCGGTCAGCAAGTGATGTGTGCAGCGTGGCGATGGTGCTGTTCTCTGTGAGGAGAATGGCACCGGTGCGGCCATTGGGAGCCTCATACAGCAGCTGGATCTTCCTTGCCTGCTCGGTGTCCTGTGCCTCCCGCTCGTTGTCCCGTGCTCGCTGATCCTGCTTCCGTCGCCAGGGCTGCTCCATCTGCCACTCCTTGTAGCTTTGGTGCTCCCTGCGGTGTTTGCACTCACTACGCCATCCACGCCGGTGGTAGCAGTGATGGTAGCGGCATCGTTCGGGGCCGAAGCGGCATTGCTCGCCAAAGCGGCAATCCTGGGCTCGGTCTGTTGTCTGGTGGCAAGTTTGGCAAACGCGAGTGCTCATCGCTTGTTGGATGGGTTGGTCGTGTGGATGGTAGTTGTGTTGAGTGAGTCGGCGCAATCCGTCCGTGCAAAAGGGAACTGGCCAGAAGTGCAGTCGATCGACTCCGAGGACTGCACCCGAGTTCCACCAAAACCACACCATTCCATGATTCCAACATGCACACGTGCATCCGCTACCACCACGACCGTTCTACAAACCCATCGTCGTGGCCAAAGCCATCTTCTTGTTCCACCCACCCGTTCCACTTGGACAATGCACAGACACATGTGTCATGCAATGAACTGCATGAATGGGCTCCCATGGAACATGTGCGTCGTGTGAGACCACCCAATGCTACCTAAGTGTCCGTTTTCGTCGACTGGCGGGTGGGGTGTGGGAAATCAGGAATTCTGGCGGTGGAGGTCGATGGGCAACTGCACACCAAGAAAGCCATGGCTGCGATCCCAGAAGCATGTGGGTGGCACCTGCCGGGTACAAAATGGCACCATGGGACCCACAATGACACCAGCGCACCCCGCTTACCCAACCCCAACCCACAGCAAACACACACAAGATGCCCAACGAGCGACAGCGACGCGCCCGAGTCTGGACCACCGGCGGTGACTACCGGTGGATGGCCATCAACGCAGACGGAGCTCCCAACCTGGCCCGAGGCAACCGCGCCTTTCTGGCCAACGCCCACATCGACCCTGGGCGAGCGTCGGGGGATGACCGAGTGCAGCTGGTGCGAGGTCTGCAGCGGATGGCCCGAGACAATGGATGGTGATCCACCATGACCAGCACCAACACACACACCCACACCCACACCCACACCCTACCCCACCCCACGCACACATCTGTGGGTGGGTTCTTTCTTTTTTTTTTCATCTCTTGATTGGTGTCATTGCCACACATTGGGGGTGGTGCGGGGAACCAAGACACAAGCCAAAAGGGATAAAAAGAGAGAATCCTCACTTTCTCTCTTCCATCTCTCTCCCAGTCTCTCCTTCTCCTCTCCTCGTCCACGTGTGTCGTCCAGGGAGGGCAGGTTGGCTCAGATCCATCCGCGTGAGCGGAGGATGCTGGTGACCACAGCTGTGCTGACGGTGACGACCACCTGCATCAGCTGCTCGGTCATTGCTCCCTCTGCCTGCTCCTCGTCTCCTGCCTCCTGCTTCTTCTCCCGCTGCTTCTTCGTGTGTCTCTGCTGCTGCTGCTGCCGCTGCGGCTGCGTCCGGTGGCTGTGCTCACCACTCCATCGTGGCCGGTGGTGGTGGTGGTGGCAGTGGTGGAACCGGCATCGCTCGGGCCCATACCGGCATCGCTGGCCATAGCGACAATCCTGGGTTCGGTCTGTGGTCTGGTGGCAAGTCTGGCAAACGCGTGTGCTCATCTCTTGCTCTTGGGTGTGTTGGGTTGTGGTGTGGTCTCTCTTGCTCTTTGTGTGCTGTGTTGTACCACTGTCATTCTTGCCAGTGGAATCACCATCAAGTACAGTGTGTTGGCAAACTGCATGCATCGGGATCGCAACCACCACGGGGTCTTCCCGGCATGCAGTCGCAATCCAAGGGTGGAATTCCCACCCAAATGCTGCGTCGTCCTCGATGCAACCACAAACAATGTGCGGGGGCTCGTTTTCGTGTGTGCATGCCCATGACCATTTGGTTCTGTTCGTTGGTGTTGTATCTGCATAAACACGCAGCGCAGGGCACTGGTCCTGGCAGAAGTTGACGCTGCCCCGGGTGTCACCACAACATGCCAAACCTGCTGGCCCGTTACCCTCCCATACTTTGCAGGATACCATCTGCCTCCCTGGAGGATTCCCCTTGCTGCGTGCGTACTGTGGCACAGCAGGAGCCCCGCGCAATCTTCCGGCGTCTTTCTGGTCGTCGACACCAGCCACACACCACTGCCACATTTCCACATCCCAACCAACGCTTGCCATGTGCTACACTCCTGGTGGATGGAGCACAGAAGACAAGGTGTGACCGCTTGCAAGGAGACTTTGCCTACACACGCTGCCGTTTGGTATCGTGCGTGCTGGTATCGCTGCCTGTAGTGTGGACTACGTCGTCGTCGTCATCGATCTGGCACTTGCGTGCTTGATTGCCACCAGCTGGCTTCGATGACTGGTCCTCAGGCAGTCGCGCTGAGCCAGCTCATGACCCTCGTTAACACCTCGTCTGGCTGGGTGCACCACTCAGCCGTGGGCTCGTACTCAGCCATGCTCCCTGCGCCAAACATCACTTCCCGCTCCTCCATGTTCATCACCATGGCCGTCTCCATTTGCTTGTCCAGCTGTGGGCTCCAAAGAAAGTGCCACTGGGGTGACCAGCCCACATCATCCATCCACTCCCTGACATCAGGGGTCAAAGTGGCACCATGCTCCAACAAGACTCTCGCAGCTTTTTCTTGAAATGCTTCAACAGCGAGCAGCAACGGGGTGGCTGCACGTTCGCCCACCAGCACATCAACGTGGACGCCCCATGCAAGGAGTTCTTGCATGGTCACCAAATCACCACCGCAGACAGAGTCAGCAAAGACAAATGCCTTTTTGGTATTGCGAGCCAGATTGTTGCTTGTCAGAGATGGGATCAAGAAAGAACTCCGCAATTCCTGCAATGTTCTGTTCTGTGCCAGTCCTTGACCCAACGCAGCTGCCCCTTCGTCCCCAATCTGGTTGTTCATGAGATCCAGCCCCTGTAATGTGCTGTTCTGTGCCAGTCCTTGACCCAACGCAGCTGCCCCTTCGTCGCCGATCTGGTTGGTCTCGAGGCCCAGCTTCTGCAACGTGCAGTTCTGTGCCAGATTGGAGGCCAGCGCAGCTGTTCCTTTGTCCCCGACCTGGTTGCCACCGAGCCACAGCTCCTGCAATGTGCTGTTCTGTGCCAGTCCTTGACCCAACGCAGCTGCTCCTTCGTCACCAATCTGGTTGCTCCAGAGGTCCAGCCACAGCAATGAGCTGTTCTGTGCCAGTACTCTGCCTAGCGCAGCTGCCCCTTTGTCGCCGATGCTGTTGGGTCCGAGCACCAGCCCCTGCAATGTTCTGTTCTGTGCCAGTCCTGTGGCCAACGCAGCTGCCCCTGCGTTCCCGATATTGTTGCGTCTGAGCACCAGCTCCTTCAATTTGCTGTTCTGTACCAGTCCTGTGCCCAACGCGGCTGCGCCTTCGTCCCCAATCTGGTTGTCATTGAGGTCCAGCCACAGCAATGAGCTGCTCTGTGCCAGTACTGTGCCTAGTGCAGCTGCACCTTCGTCGCCGATCTTGTTGCGTCCGAGCAGCAGCACCTGCAAGGTGTTGTTCTGTGCCAGTCCCGTTCCCAATGCAACTGCCCCTGCGTTCCCGATCTGGTTCTCCTTGAGGTTAAGTTCCTGCAATGTGCTGTTCTGTGCCAGTGCTGTGCCCAACGCAGCTGCACCTTCGACACCGATCATGATGTCCTCGAGGTCCAGCTCCTGCAATGTGGTGTCAGTTTCCCAGTCTGATGCCACTCAAGAACTCGCCACGGAAGGGATGCCCTTCAAATCCACCACACTTACTTTGCCAGCACTTGCCAGGGCTTCACTGATTGCTTGCTCATCACCGCCATGCAGCAAATTTATCCATTCCTCACTGTTCAATCGTTCACTCATCCTGAACGTGTCTGTACGTCGGCCGCGTGAGCAAGCAGCGCAAGATCAAGTGTGACGCGAGAGGGTTTTTAGCCAACAACAATGACCCTTCCCGACCTCACCACCCCCTGTACGTCACTGAACACACACACACACTCTCTCTCTGCGTGTGTCTTTCTCCACAACTCTCAATGAAGCCCTCCCACCATGAAACCCACAGGTGAAAGGATAAGCGTAGTCCCCACTGCGCACCGCAGCTGCTGATATTCCCTCATCCATGGTCATCCACAATGGTTACCATTGTTGTTCCCCGCCATCCTGTGACTTATCACCGCGCCCAATTGGCCGTTCAAGAACCCCATCGTCGTGCCCAAAGCCATCTCCTTGTTCCTCCCACCCGATCCACCTGGACAATGCACAGGCACATGTGGCATGCAATAAACCGCATGCATGGGCTTCCATGGAACACATGCGTCGTGTGAGACCACACCATGCCATCCAAGTGTCAGTTTTCATCGTCTGGCGGGTGGGGTGTGGGAATCAGGAATTCTGGCGGTGGAGGTCGAGGGGCAACTGCACACCGAGAAAGCCATGGCTGCGATCACAAAAGAATGTGGATGGCACCTGACGGGTACAAAATGGCACCATGGGACCCACAATGACACCAGCGCACCCCGCTTACCCAACCCCAACCCACAGCAAACACACACAACATGCCCAACGAGCGACAGCGACGAGCCCGAGTCTGGACCACCGGCGGTGACTACCGGTGGATGGCCATCAACGCAGACGGAGCTCCCAACCTGGCCCGAGGCAACCGTGCCTTTCTGGCCAACGCCCACATCGACCCTGGGCGAGCGTCGGGGGATGACCGAGTGCAGCTGGTGCGAGGTCTGCAGCGGATGGCCCGAGACAATGGATGGTGATCCACCATGACCAGCACCGACACACACACACACCCTACCCCACCCCACGCACACATCTGTGGGTGGGTTCTTTCTTTTTTGCATCCCTTGGTTGGTGTCATTGTCACACATTGGGGGTGGTGCGGGGAACCAAGAGACAAGCGAAAGGGACAAAAAGAGAGAATGTCATCTCACCCGCTCACTTCTCTCTTCCATCTCTCTCTCCCAGTCTCTCCTTCTCCTCTCCTCGTCCACGTGTGTCGTCCAGGGGGGGGGCAGGTTGGCTCAGATCCATCCGCGTGATCGGAGGATGCTGGTGACCACAGCTGTGCTGACGGTGACGACCACCTGCATCAGCTGCTCGGTCATTGCTCCCTCTGCCTGCTCCTCGTCTCCTGCCTCCTGCTTCTTCTCCCGCTGCTTCTTCGTGTGTCTCTGCTGCTGCGGCTGCGTCCGGTGGCTGTGCTCACCACTCCATCGTGACCGGTGGTGGTGGTGGTGGCAGTGGTGGAACCGGCATCGCTCGGGCCCATACCGGCATCGCTGGCCATAGCGGCAATCCTGGGTTCGGTCTGTGGTCTGGTGGCAAGTCTGGCAAACGCGTGTGCTCATCTCTTGCTCTTGGGTGTGTTGGGTTGTGGTGTGGTCTCTCTTGCTCTTTGTGTGCTGTGTTGTACCACTGTCATCCTTGCCAGTGGAATCACCATCAAGTACAGTGTGTTGGCAAACTGCATGCATCGGGATCGCAACAACCACGGGGTCTTCCCGGCATGCAGTCGCAATCCAAGGGTGGAATTCCCACCCAAATGCTGCGTCGTCCTCGATGCAACCACAAACAATGTGCGGGGGCTCGTTTTCGTGTGTGCATGCCCATGACCATTTGGTTCTGTTCGTTGGTGTTGTATCTGCATAAACACGCAGCGCAGGGCACTGGTCCTGGCGGAAGTTGCCGCTGCCCCGGGTGTCACCACAACATGCCAAACCTGCTGGCCCGTTACCCTCCCATACTTTGCAGGATACCATCTGCCTCCCTGGAGGATTCCCCTTGCTGCGTGCGTACTGTGGCACAGCAGGAGCCCCGCGCAATCTTCCGGCGTCTTTCTGGTCGTCGACACCAGCCACACACCACTGCCACATTTCCACATCCCAACCAACGCTTGCCATGTGCTACACTCCTGGTGGATGGAGCACAGAAGACAAGGTGTGACCGCTTGCAAGGAGACTTTGCCTACACACGATGTCGTTTGGTATCGTGCGTGCTGGTATCGTTGCCTGTAGTGTGGACTACGTCGTCGTCGCCGTCGTGCTGGCGCTTGTGTGCTTGATTGCCACCAGCTGACGTCGATGATTGGTCCTCAGGTAGTCGTGCCAGCCATCCCATGACCCTCGTTAACACCTCGTCTGGCTGGGTGCACCACTCAGCCGTGGGCTCGTACTCAGCCATGCTCCCTGCGTCAAACATCACTTCCCGCTCCTCCATGTTCATCACCATGGCCGTCTCCATTCGTTTGTCCACCTGTGGGCTCCAGAGAAAGTGCCACTGGGGTGACCAGCCCACTTCCTCCGTCCATTCCCTGACAGCAGGGGTCACAGTGGCACCATGCTCCAACAAGACTCTCGCAGATTTTGCTTGATTTGCTTCAACAGCGAGCAGCAACGGGGTGGCTGCACGTTCGACCACCAGCGCATCAACGTGGACGCCCCATGCAAATAGTTCTTGCATGGTCACCAAATCACCATTGCGGACAGAGTTGACAAATTCAGTTGCCTTTTGGGTATTGCGAGCCAGATGGTCGCGTGTCAGCGATGGGATAGAGGGAATCAGCAATTTCTGCAATGTTCTGTTCTGTGCCAGTGCTGTGCCCAACGCAGCTGTCCCTTCGGCGCCAATCTGGTTGCCTCCGAGGTCCACCTTCTGCAATGTGCTGTTTTGTGCCAGTCCCGTTCCCAACGCAGCTGCTCCCTCGACACCGATCTGGTTGAAACTGAGGTTCAGCTGCTGCAATGAGCTGTTCTGTGCCAATCCCGTTCCCAACGCAGCTGCCCCTTCGTCGCCGATCTTGTTGTAACTGAGGTACAGCTTTTGCAATGTGCTGTTCTGTGCCAGTCCCGTGACCAACGCAACTGCCCCTTCGGCGCCAATCTGGTTGCCTCCGAGGTCCAGCTCCTGCAATGTTCTGTTTTGTGCCAGTCCCGTTCCCAACGCAGCTGCCCCTTCGTCGCCGATCTTGTTGTAACTGAGGTACAGCTTCTGCAATGAGCTGTTCTGTGCCAGTCCCGTGACCAACGCAACTGCCCCTTCGGCGCCAATCTGGTTGCCTCTGAGGTCCAGCTTCTGCAATGGTCTGTTTTGTGCCAGTCCCGTTCCCAACGCAGCTGCCCCTTCGTCGCCGATCTTGTTGTGACTGAGGTTCAGCTTCTGCAATGTGCTGTTTTGTGCCAGTCCCGTGACCAACGCAGCTGCCCCTTCGTCGCCGATGTTGTTGCCACTGAGGGCCAGCTCCTTCAATTTGATGTTCTGTGCCAGTGCTGTGTCCAACGCAGCTGTCCCTTCGGCGCCAATCTGGTTGCCTCCGAGGTCCACCTTCTGCAATGTGCTGTTTTGTGCCAGTCCCGTTCCCAACGCAGCTGCTCCCTCGACACCGATCTGGTTGAAACTGAGGTTCAGCTGCTGCAATGAGCTGTTCTGTGCCAGTCCCGTTCCCAACGCAGCTGCCCCTTCGTCGCCGATCTTGTTGCCACCGAGGTCCAGCGCCTGCAAGGTCCTGTTCTGTGCCAGCGCTGTGCCCAACGCAGTTGCCCCTTCGTCCCCGATCTTGTTGCCACCGAGGGCCAGCTCCTTCAATTTGATGTTCTGTGCCAGTGCTGTGCCCAACGCAGCTGCCCCTTCGTCGCCGATCTTGTTGCCACCGAGGGCCAGCTCCTTCAATTTGATGTTCTGTGCCAGTGCTGTGCCCAACGCAGCTGCCCCTTCGTCGCCGATCTTGTTGCCACCGAGGTACAGCCCCTGCAATGTGCTGTTCTGTGCCAGTGCTGTGCCCAACGCAGCTGCCCCTTCGACACCGATCTCGTTGCCACCGAGGTGCAGCTCCTTCAATGTGCTGTTCTGTGCCAGTGCTGTGCCCAACGCAGCTGCCCCTTCGTCCCCGATCTGGTTGCGTTGGAGGTTCAGCTCCTGCATTGTGCTGTCAGTTTCCCAGTCTGATGCCACTCATGACCTCACCATGGAAGGGATGCCCCTCAAATCAACCACACTTACTCTGCCAGCACGTTCCAGGGCCTCACTGATTGCTTGCTCATCACCGCCATGCAGCAAATTTCTCCATTCCTCATCGCTCAGTCCTTCACTCATCTTGAACGTGTCTGTAGGTCGGCCGCGTGAGCAAGCAGCCAAAGATCAAGTGTGACGCGAGAGGGTTTTTTGCCAACAACAATGACCCTTCCCCACCTCACCACCCCTTGTATCTCATTGAACACACACCAAAACACACTCTCTCAGTGTGCCTTTCTCCACAACTCTCAATGAAGCCCTCCCTCCACGAAACCCACGGGTAAAGGATAAGCGTAGTCCCCACTGCGCACCGCAGCTGCTGATATTCCCTCATCCATGGTCATCCACAATGGATATCTCTGTTGTTCTCCGCCAACGTGCGACTCAACACCGCGCCCAATTGGCCGTTCAACAAACCCATCGTCGTGCCCAAAGCCATCTCCTTGTTCCACCCACCCGTTCCACCTGGACAATGTACAGGCACATGTGTCATGCCATGAACCGCATGCATGGGCTCCCATCGAACACATGCGTCGTTTGGGACCATCCCGTGCCATTCAAGTGCCCGTTTTCGTCGTCTGGCGGGTGCGGTGTGGGGAATCAGGAATTCTGGCGGTGGAGGTCTAGGGGCAACTGCACACCGAGAAAGCCATGGCTGCGATCCCAGAAGCATGTGGATGGCACCTTCCGGATGGTGCTCAGGGACGCCTCACCCTGGATGGAGGGTGCTTTCGCTTGGGCAGCTGCACACACGTTCACATCCCCCCTCGTGTACCACGGCGCACGAAAACCATTGGGATGTGTCTATCCACACACGAATTGGAACGCATGTTCCATCATCGTCTGCATTGGTCTCAAAGAGGCGTTGTTGCACTCTGGGTTGGCGCAGTACCGCAGATCTTCCCTTTTTTGCAGCCACGTTTGCAATTGTCAGGCAAAGAATTAGAGAGGAAAACATTTGCATCATCGTACCTGCAGGTAACATGGTGGGACCCCATGACATGCCCACCGTGCCCCTGCTCTGCCCTGCCGGACCCAACATGAAACTCACGGCGCTTGTTCTTCTGATCGCCGTGGTGCCGATTGCCCTGGCGTTGCCGTGGGAGACGCACCTGGACGAAACCCCTCTGCAGATGACAGTGGATGTGAAAGAGAGTGTGGAGATGTGGAAACACCAACGTGTTCTGAGGCAGTTTGCAGCCTTTCACAACGCACTGGTCACCGACACCAACCATGAACTCGCCCTATGGTCATGGAAGGACAACTCGGTGACGCCTGTGTCTTGGGAGGGTGCATCATCATCATCATCATCGTCGTCGCCGTGTGACATCAAGGACGTGCTGGACCGTTTGACGCCGTTGTGGGACGACACCGTGCTCGCAGCGTTTTCGCGCGGAAGACAAGGCGTTCCCCGCTCACACGCTCCCATCACCCTGGTGCAGCTGCGACAAACCCGGCTCAATCACATCGAATGCAAGTCTGTTCGCTGGACGACTGTGGCTGGCGACGTCGACGGACGCAGGTTCATCGACGAATCCACCCATGTTTTTCTGCGTGAGCTTTCCGCCGGCCGCTACCTGGCTTGGACAGAGTTGGAGGGCATTGCAGCGTGGGTTGTGGATGTGAACAATGCCACGGTGACGTGGATTGGGTCGGAATTTGAGGCGGTGCGGCACGATGTCAGGTGGCTGGGTCTGTGGGAGTCGTCCGATCCTGATGTTCAACTTGGCCTGCTTGGAAACAGTCGATCGGCGGGCAGAGTGTTGGTGCACATGGACAACACAACGAGCATTGTGCCACCGAGGGTGCAGATCTACGGAATTATTGTGGGGGATTATGTCGTCCAAGGGAACAGAGTGTCCAATCAGAGGGCCGTATCTCTGCTCGATGGCACCGGCCATGCCCTCCCAAGACTCAATGACAAGATGTTTGTGCAATCCTCCAACGGGGTTGTGTGGATGCAGAGGGGAGACTCACGGAGCAGCTACCGTCCATGGAGTCTGGTCAAGGTGACATTCCCAGAGTGGATGGTGCAGCTGACCGCCACCCATCTGCGCATGCGTGTTCGCGTGGTACGCAACGCGTTCCAATGGCCGCGCATTGTGGTGGACATCGAGGGACCCGGACCCAAGATTGTGTTGTCATCACTGCGTGTGACGATGGACGGATTTGCCGGGTCGGTGGAGTGTGCAAAGGCGTCACGCTGTGTGGTCCAGTGGACGGTGCACCAAACGGGGACGTACACAATCAAGGCTGTGTATGGCAACAGTTCCATCGAGGGCAGTGGTGAGCAGATCCAAGTGCAGGGCATCCCCGTGGCGGGTGAGGCGCAGCAGGTTCTGGTCAAACACTCCATGTCGTACCAGTCGCACCACCCCGGATCGCAGAGCTGGCACAAGGTGGATGCATCCGCCAATTTGAAGCAGCTCAGGGTGCTTCTCGGTCTGGAACGCCGTCGTGGGTCCTTGCGTGTGCGGTTGCCCTCGTGTGTGGTCACCGATGCGGTGGCAGGCGTGGAGATCACCGGTGATTCTCAATGGGCGCTGGCCCGGACGTCGTTTCAGGACGATGCAGGAGTGGTTCATCTGGCCCTGGCGTGCAAGCAGCGTTGACACTTGGGAGGGAGGGGGAGGGGATCACAAGGGAGACACGTTCACAAGGAAGCCAGCAGTGTGTGTGTGATTGTGTGATGTCATTGTGTGTGGATCACAACGCATGTCTCGTTCGAACCTTAAACAGAATTCCCACAAAATGTCCTTTGGACGTGGTGAGCCGCCTGCAGCAGCAGCTGTACAGTGGGTGAACTCCTCCAACTGCACTCGTGCATTCTATGCATCCCACACCATTCAAAGTGTCCATCCATGCACACATCGAACCCAATGGATGACTACATGGATGTGGTCTCGCCCCTTCACCTCTAGTGGTGTGTGCACATCGCACAAGTTGGATCAAGACATGAGCAGGGACGGGGTGACACGGGTAACAGAGAGAGTGAGGGTGTTGGTGTTGGGGGTTGGGGGCAAGTGGGTGTGCATTGTGTGTGTGTGTGTGTGGTTGGGTGGTGGGCGCTGCCTCATCGTCGCAGGTTGGGATGTCGGTCCTCGATGGTGCGCAGCATCTGCTCTACCCGAGGGTTGTGGGACGTGGATGGGTCACGGAAGGGGTAGTGGACTCGTTCAGTCCGATAGTGGTTCTGCTGCCGGTATTGAGCAGCCGCTCCTGGCTGGTGGGAAATGCACCCGAATGTGGTGTGGTATGGGTTGCCGGACATGGTGGGTGGTTGTCAGTTGGGTTGGCTGACTCTGTGCACATGGCAGCCGCACCCTGTCTTTTGTGATGGCCACTGCACGCAGTCAACTGCGTGCCGTCGTCGCCATCCGCGGGCGGTGGGTGGCCTTGCTGGGTTGAATTGCCTGACCAGCGTGCCTCTCGCACGAACAGATACCATTGGCCACTGTCCATTTGTGCGTGTGTGTGTACACTGTGCCAGAGTTTAGTCTCGGCGAGAACGGAACAGCACGGGTGAAAGTGGAATGTGGACGGCCAGCTTCCGTGGCCGATTGTCCATCGTCATTGACACAATGGTTTGAATGAGCGTCGTTCCCACCCCCTTCTTCGTAATACACACACGCTGGGTTTATCCAAGCTCCTGGCTATTGCTCATCTCGTAGTTCGGGCGTTCGCATCTTTTTGCGCAAGTCTGAGCGTGCTCCTCCTGATCGTTGGTAGTGCACCCATTGGGTGGCAGTTGGCATCGCACGAGAGACATGTTAAACTGATACTGGCTGGTGGTGTCGTAGATATCGATTCCGCCTGGGCGAGCTTGCAGGGCCGGAAACCCCGTCAAGGGTGCAGGTGAGGTAGATTGTGCCCAGTTCTTCCGGCAGTGACCTGTTCTGAATAGGATGGAAGTGGTGGAGATGTGCTGGTGGACATTGTGGAAGGGGGACTGGGGGTCATGCGTTGTGGATTCAGGTGGCACTTGAGAGTCGCGCTTGCATGTGCGGTGGTGGCCACAGAGGACCCTCCTCGGTGGAGAACAGCGTGTTCTTTCGGGCGGTCCTTGTTGGTCAGGACCAATCAAAACAGTTGTCATGGCCTTCCAACGATGCAACCCATGCCCCCTTGTTGGGTTCCACCCACTCCGAGTAATTCCCCTCACCGTTGGTGTTGCATGAACGGCACGTCGGGAGGATGAACTGAAGCCGATCTTTGTCTCCGGACTTTGCCTCGATGACGTACCGTTCGCTCTTCACGTACACATGTGCTCCGACCTGAGCCTCGTTGCCGCAGCCTTTGATTTGGCATTTGGATGGCCAGCTGAGTTCAACAATCTTGATCCAGTACTGCTTCCAGTTCTTTTTGTGCATCGAGGACCCGTTGACGTGGGCAACAAGGTCTTCGTCATCCAGTTGCACCGGCACCTTTGCAGGCAATGCCTTGCCCTTGGGAATCTCAAAGATCTTTCTATTGCCACTTACGCTTGCGTACGCTTTGACGTACTCAGTTGAGGAGCTGTTCGACGACAGGCTCAGCTCGCCGAGGGCAACTTCCAAAGACTCCACAGAGCCTCCTCCTTTGTTCTCGCAGTTGGTACATCCGCACGAGTTGCCACATACATCACCATTGCGAACGCACGTGCAGCGTTTGTTCTTGCATCCGCTTTTGCAATTGCACATGGGTACAATCTGGACAAGGGTGGGCGCGTCTGGGCCTCGGGCAGTCGTCCAATTTTGGGTGCAGTCCTCCAACTGCACTCGTGCATTCTATGCAATCCCACACCATTCAAAGTGTCCATCTATGCACACGTGGAACCCAATGGACGACCACATGGATGTGGTCTCGCCCTTCACCTCCAGTGGTGTGTGCACTGTCCCACAAGTTGGATCAAGACATGAGCAAGAGGACGTGTGCCCATGGACTGGGATGGGTTACAGAGAGTGGAGGGTGTTGGGGGAATGTGGGTGTGCATTGGGTGTGTGGGTGGGTGGGTGTGGGTGGCGGGCGCTGCCTCATCGTCGCAGGTTGGGATGTCGGTCCTGGATGGTGCGCAGCATCTGCTCTACCCGAGGGTTGTGGGACGTGGATGGGTCATGGATGGCGTAGTTGACCCATCGTCGCTCACCGGGACTCAGGATGGTCCGCTGGTGGTTGTCGTCCTGCTGCCGGTAGTGAGCAGCCAATCCTCGCTGGTAGGCAGTGGATCCTCGCTGGTATGGGTTGCCGGACATGGTGGGTGGTTGTCAGTTGGGTTGGCTGACTCTGTGCACATGGCAACCGCGCATGTCTTTTGTGATGGCCACTGCATGCAGTCAACTGCGTGCCGTCGTCGCCATCCAAGGGGGCGGTGGGTGGCCTTTTCGTTGGACTCGCTGCTTTGGTTGCCACCCCCCATAGCCTCGAACAGGTGCCAATATGGCCATTGTCCATGTGTGTGTGTGTGTGTGTGGGTGCTGTGCCCTGGGTGTGTCGAGGCAGTGGAACATGGAGTGGTGTGCACACAGACACCCGAGTGCTCAGAGGAAAAGTGATGTCTTCACCCTCCCATTTGGGACTCCATGTGCAGTTGGTGTGTGTGTGGCGATTGGCGCAACCCCAGTTTTCCATCTCCACACACATGCCCATCCGTACCCATTGCAAGTGTCCAAATAGACACCACCTCCTCCTCCCTCTACCTCTCTGCATGAATGTGTGTGTGTGTGTGCCATTCTCCTGCATTTCTTCACTTCCTCCCACTGCCCTCCCCATCGTCCTTGACCCTTCGCTGGCCAATCACCTTGCGCCTGCGTCGCTCGCGCACATGCACCTTGACCTCTCTGTCCTCCTGCACCATCTGCTCCACCACCATCGTGCTGATCCGCTTCAGATGAGTGCCCAGATCCTCTGCGTCCTTGCTGTGCCACATGCGCGTGTGTGTCCACGCCTTGCACATGCTGGCATACCGTGCCCCCGTCCTCCTGTCCAGCCCCACTCCCACAAAGTGCATGTGAAAGTTGCGGATGCCACTCGCCCCCAGCTTGGCTGTCACGTCCCTGGCCCCAGCCTGCACCGACGCCGTGTCCTCCCCATCGGTGATCACCACCAGGTTGGCGCCTGCACTCTTTCCTGCGTTGCTCCGTGTCTGCCACTGTGCCATGGCGTCCATCACCGTGTCCATGCCGTCGTACAGCGCCGTGTATCCGTCCGGCTGGAAGGCGCTGCTGCCTGCCTGATCCCGCAACACCCTCGCCAGATCCTCATCCGTCATCCGTGCCTGCAGCAACTGCTCCACCCCACTGCCATGGCTGCCACACGCCTCCTCCAGCGTGCCCACCGCCTTGTCCAGATCCACCTTGGCTGCCTTGAGTGGCCCAAACACCCTCCTCACCTTGTCCGCAAAGGTGTACAGGCTCACCCGGTCGCAATCGCGCAGGGCACCCACAACGGCGCGGAACCCAGCGGCGGCTGCAGACATGCGATCTCCCTGCATGGAAGTGCTCGTGTCGACCAGGAAGACCAGGTCAAACGGCGCCTTGGCCACTCGCTTCGTCTCCGTGGTGATCTTGCTGCTTCGGTGGGTCATGCTCCTTCCTGGCTTTGCCTTGGTCGTCTTGGCGGCGGCGGCGGCGGTGTTGGGTGTGTTGGTGCTGGTGGTTGTGCAGTGGTGGTGGCGACACTTCTCGGCGCCAAATCGGCACCGTGTGCCCCAGGGTGCAGTCCTGGGGCTTGTCCGTCTGTGTTCCGCATGTGTTGCATGTGCGTGTGCTCATGGTTGGGTGTGTGTGTTGGGATGGGTTGGGTTGGGTTGGGTGGGTGGGGGCAGTGGGCGGTGGGCGGATTTTTGAACAGGGCCCCAGGAAAATCGGCAACTGCACACAAACACTGCACTCTCCGCAACTGCACACACACACTCACACTGCAAAGGGAAAAGCGACCAGGATGGCGATGCGATGTCCACACCAACTCAATTCCAGGATGAGCACACGCACATGCAACACATGCGGAACACAGACGGACAAGCCGAAGAACTGCACCTGGGGCACACGGTGCCGATTTGGCCCCGGGGAGTGTCGCAACCACCACTGCACAACCACCAGCACCACAGACACAGACAAGGAGCAGACACAGCGCAAGAGCAGCAGCAGCAGCACCAGGAGGATGAGGGTGTGTGGGACATGCAGGGCAAAGACGACCAAGGACAAGAAGTGCACATGGGGCGAGAAGTGTCGGTACGGCCCAGAGCGATGCCGCGACCACCACTGCGTGACGCAGGTGCACATGGGACGGAGCACAGTGACACTGAGCACACGGGCAGGCAGCAAGACACAGGTGGAGATGAGCAAGAGCAAGAACAGGAGCAAGAGCAAGAGCAAGGGAGGATGCAAGGCGTGTGGGGCCGAGGGAGTGCGTGTGTGCAAGCATGGGGAGGATTGCAAGCACGGAGACCAGTGCAAGTTCCACCACTGCTACCCTTGCGCTGTGTGCGAGGAGAGCAAGGAGCAGAGTGGGATGGCCTTTCTGGGCACCCGATGTGAGCACAGGATGTGTCTGGACTGTGCCAGGATGGACATTGCAGCGCAGGTGGAGTCGCGGATGATGCCTCTGCGCTGTCGCATGTGCTGGGCGGGTGGGAAGGGTGGGAAGAAGAAGGAGGTGAGGGTGTCGACCAAGACGGCGATGAGGGTGCTGCAGAGCAAGCGGGACAAGGAGGCGCTGGCCAAGCTGGCGTGGGATGTGCGCACAGCCAAGTGGCATGCGTGTGTGACGCCAGACTGCGAGGGCAAGGTGGATCCTGCGGTGGCACGGAGACAGGGCAGCACACGATGCGAGTGTGAGCGATGTGGCAAGGCATGGTGCCACGGGTGCAAGGCGCACTGGGATGACGACGGAAGGGGCAACCATGACTGTCGCAAGTACCAGCAGTGGGCAAGGGACAACCGACGTGGGGATGAGCTGCTGGGGATGCTGTGGCGAGGCAGTGGGTGGAGGCAGTGTCCCACGTGTGGGCATGGGCTGGCCAAGGAGAGCGGGTGCAACCATGTGGCGTGTGTGTGTGGCACCCATGTGTGCTACAAGTGTGGCATTGGCTTCACCACAAGTGCGGCCACGTATGACCACATGCGGGAGGCACATGGTGGGCACAGCACATGACGGGAGGGGAGGGGAGCAATGAAGGGGCGAGGGTGGCACAAAATCATTGCAATCGTTGTTGTTGACACAAAAGAGAAGGAGAGAGGGGGTGTTGCACAAGGGGGAAGTGGGTTTGGATGGGAGTGGGGTCTTGTGTCACAAGATGATGACATGGATGCCCAGGATGATCTGTCTTGCAAGGGTGTGGATAAATAATGGAGTGTATGCAGTATGTGCTGTTGTCACTTCCCTCGTCCAGGGATGTGGCCCATGTGGGTGTGGAACGCGGTTGTTGTCGAGTTTCCGCGCCGTTGTCCACCGGGCCTGTTCCCGATGCCGTCACTCCTAAGCTCTCGAGATGGGTGTTGATGAGATGCAGCACGTGCAGCGTCGAGTGCAGGAGTCGAATGGAACTGTGTGCTGCCATGCACCGACATGGCTTTTTGCTCGTTCAGCACGTGTCAGTCCACCTCAGGTACCGTTGCAAGGCACCGTAAGCCACTCTTCCAACTCCCATTATCATCCATATCGAGATCTTGTTTGGATTCAGGGCATGCGGAGCTGCCTCGTGGAGGAGAGCCGATGACGGGGTGTGGCAGGCATGGATCTGGTGACCATGGCGACAATGTGCGTGATTCATCATCAGAGACACAATGATGATACAGAATCCCTTGGTTGGTCTATGGTGTGGGCACAATGGTCATCTTGGAATTGTAGCAGCTGAAAGCAGGGTACCATGTGTCGTCGTCAATGTTGTCGATGACGACGTCGACATTGCCATTGCGGGAGAAGGTCAGTGTGTGGGCCCTGGTGTCCAGCTCCACCGTCACAATGTCGCCTTGGTTGAAGCGCGTGCTGATTTTGGTGGAACTTCCATTTTTGCGCGTCTTTCCATTCGAGCCAAACGTGTACCAGCTGTAGCTCCCCTGCTTCCTCCCTGTGAGCCATGTGGTGTCAGCAATCGGTGTATGGAGTTCTGGGATGTGGTGACTTACCAACGGCGCTGTTTCTGAGATCACAGGTGCTGTTGCAGATCCCGATCATGTTGTAGGTCAATCGGTCTACTCGCACGCTCCATCGCTGTCCCGAGCGCAGTTTCTTCTTGCCAACCCATGTTGTCCAATTCTCTGCAGTGTCTTCCAGGCTGTCCTCCGTGAATGTTCCTTGGCTTTGGTCGACCCGGTCCCAGTCCAGGCTCGGGACAATCTCTTCTCCAATTTCTCGTTTCTTGCTGTTGACTGGTTCCTTGCCCTTGCTAATGCGGTGCATATCTAACATACCATTCGTCAACACCACCAAGTCCACATACCGCGTGTCCCATTCTCCGTCCACCTGCATCCCTTCAAGACGTTCCGAACTCAGCAGTCCAAACCGCACACACCCATACATCCGCCTCTCCCACCCTTCCTCCTCCTCCTCCCCATCATGTTCCTCTACATACCTCTCCACAATCTCCAGCACATCGTCCTCATGGTCCACACCGATCCCATCGGCACTCAGAATCAACTCCACCACCCACACCGGCAGCCCGCTCATGTTCACGCGCCCATTCTCCCGAAGATCATCCAGCTTGTCTGAAATTGACACACACAATTCTCTCACCACATCCTCACTCGCACCTGTTGCCAGTGCCGCCTTCAGCAGTCCCATCTCCTCATTGTGCCTAACGCCCTCCAACAATCCACTCAAGTACTCCACCTCCTCCGCCTCCACCATCTCCTCCACATCCACACTGTCCAAATACCCACCCACCACCCGTGCCAGCTTCCCCTTGTCCACTCCCTCCTCCCCATGCTGCTCCAACGCCACCTTGACCATTGCCACAAACACACAGCCCCGCATAAACCCAAACGCCCCACGTGCCACCATGCCACAACTCACCGCATATGCCACCTTGTCCCACTTCTTTGCCACCCGCAACACACTTGCATGGTACACATTGGAGTGCACCACCTCGGCGACACCCATGGCCCCCACGAGACTGCCCCCACGACACATCCTCACCAGTGTCTCTGCATCATGCCTCTGTCCCACCCACTGCATCACATGCTCCGTCAGCATGGGCATCAGCCAGAACTGTGCCACGGCCAACAGACTGTAACACAGCTCCACGTTGGTCACAGGCAGGGTACCGCCGTAGCACCACCCCACCGCCACTTCCATTGCACGCAACACACCCACACTCTGTGTGCCCCGCTTCACCACCATTCGAAACATCCCTCCTCCCTGTCCATCCTCCCTGCTGTGTTCCAACACCGCTGCCCCCGACGACGCTGCTGCCCCGTCCTCAACCTCCAGCAGATACCGCCACATTCCGCTGTGCAGACACAGAAACGAACGGTGTGCACGAAGCACCACATCCTTCCCACCCAACTCCTCCCCATCTGTCGGGTACGTGTGTCCCGTCATCATTCGTCATCCAATATTCCCCCATTTTGGTGTCAGCAACCCACAGTGTGTGTGTGTGTGTGTGTGTGCCACTCTGCTGCCCCCGCTTTTTGCTTTTGCTTCTCGTTTCTTCCCCTTCCTCCAACTCACCCGCCCCATCCAGTCCTTCCAGCACAATCTCCACATCGGCACACAGGCCACTCTTGTACATGTCATGATACAGCGTGCGCACTGCCGGCGATGTGTCGGGTCCTGCCTTGCCCTGCAGCGGCGAAAGAGGGCCGTACGCCTTTGTGCGCTCCGACTGCAGGTAATGGTCAGGTCCATCTGTGGACAGGCCATGCGCACTGCCCATCCCATGGTTGGTGTTGCTGCTGCTGCCTGCCTTGCCCTTGCCCTTGCCCTTGCCCTTGCCCTGTGCGATTGTGCTCATTGTTGTGTCACACCCGTCGCATTGCACAGCGCATCCATCAACCACCCACCAAAGTGCAGGTCTGACACGGACAGTGGCGGAGGAAGTGCCTTTGTTCCTTCGATTGGCAATGTGCAAGCAAAGGGGTGTCGACACCACACCATTCTTCCTCGGACGCAGCAAACAGAGTCGTCCAAATGTGGCCCACCCTTTTCCCGGTACCGTCACAATCCGCTCTCAAGATGGTTGTTGATGAGATGCAGCACGTGCAGCGTCGATTGCAGGAGTCGTCCAATGGAATTGTCTTCCGCCCTGCATGACTGGCTGTTTGCTCGTTCAGCACGTCCAGTCCAACCGATAGCATAGCATGTCTACATGGCACCGAAAGCCACCATTACCTGCCATAAGCATCCATACGAGATCTTGGTTTGATTCTGGGCATGCGGAGCTGGCTCGTGGAGGAGAGCCGATGACGGGGTGTGGCAGGCATGGATCTGGTGACCATGGCGACAATGTGCGTGATTCATCATCAGAGACACAGTGATGGTACAAAATCCGTTCATTGGTCCTATGGTGTGGGCACAATCGTCATCTTGGAACTCTGGCAGCTGAAAGCAGGGTACCATGTGTCGTCGTCAATGTTGTCGATGATAGCGTCCACATTGCCATTGCGGGAGAAGTTCAGTGTGTGGGCCCTGGTGTCCAGCTCCACCGTCACAATGTCGCCTTGGTTGAAGCGCGTGTTGATTTTGGTGTTGTTTCCATTTTTGAACATTTGTCCTTGCAAGCCGTTCCAGTTCCAGCTGTAGCTTCCCTGCTTGGTCCCTGTGAGCCATATGGTGTCAGTACTCGGTGTATGGTGTCTCTGGGATGTGATGACTTACCAAGGGCGTTGCTTGTGAGATCGCACGTGCTGGTGCAGATTCCGATCATGCCGTAGGACAATCGGTCCACTCGTACGCTCCATCGCTGTCCCGAGCGCAGCTTCTCCTTGCCAATCCATGTTGTCCAACCACCTCCAGTCTTATCCAGGCTGTCCTCTGTGAATGTTCCTCGGCTTCGGTCGACCCGGTCCCAGTCCAGGCTTGGGACAACATCTACTTCAAATGCTCGTTTCTTGCTGTGAACTGGTTCCTGGCCCTTGATTATGCGCAGCACATCTAGCAGACCATTCATCAACACCATCAAGTCCACATACCGCGTGTCCCATTCTCCGTCCTCCTGCATCCCTTCCAGACGTTCCGAGCCCAGCAGCCCAAACCGCACACACCCATACATCCGCCTCTCCCACCCTTCCTCCTCCCCCTCCCCATCATGTTCCTCCACATATCTCTCCACAATCTCCAGCACATCGTCCTCACTCTTCACATCGATCCCATCCGCACTCAGGATCAGCTCTGCCACCCACACCGGCAGCCCGCTCAGGTTCACGCGCCCATCCCGCTGCAACACCTCCAGCTTCCCTGCAATCTTCACACACAATCCTCTCACCACATCCTCACTCGCACCTGTTGCCAGTGCCGCCTTCAACAATCCCATCTCCTCGTTGTGCCGAACGCCCTCCAACAACGCACTCAAGTACTCCACCTCCTCCGCCTCCACCATCTCCTCCACATCCACACTCTCCAAATACCCACCCACCACCTGTGCCAGCTTCCCCTTGTCCACTCCCTCCTCCCCATGCTGCTCCAACGCCACCTTGACCATCGCCACAAACACACAGCCCCGCATAAACCCAAACGCCCCACGTGCCACCTTGCCACCACTCACCGCATCTGCCACCTTGCTCCACTCCTTTGCCACCCGCAACACACTTGCATGGTACACATTGGAGTGCACCACCTCGGCGACGCCCATGGCCCCCACGAGACTGCCCCCACGACACATCCTCACCAGTGTCTCTGCATCATGCCTCTGTCCCACCCACTGCATCACATGCTCCGTCAGCATGGGCATCAGCCAGAACTGTGCCACGGCCAACAGACTGTAACACAGCTCCACGTTGGTCACAGGCAGGGTACCGCCGTAGCACCACCCCACCGCCACTTCCATTGCACGCAACACACCCACACTCTGTGTGCCCCGCTTCACCACCATTCGAAACATCCCTCCTCCCTGTCCATCCTCCCTGCTGTGTTCCAACACCGCTGCCCCCGACGACGCTGCTGCCCCGTCCTCAACCTCCAGCAGATACCGCCACATTCCGCTGTGCAGACACAGAAACGAACGGTGTGCACGAAGCACCACATCCTTCCCACCCAACTCCTCCCCATCTGTCGGGTAGGTGTGTCCCGTCATCATTCGTCATCCAATATCCCCCCTTTTGGTGTCAGCAACCCACAGTGTGTGTGTGTGTGTGCCACACTGCTGCCCCGCGTTTTGCTTTTGCTTCTCGTTTCTTCCCCTTCCTCCAACTCACCCGCCCCATCCAGTCCTTCCAGCACAATCTCCACATCGGCACACAGGCCACTCTTGTACATGTCATGATACAGCGTGCGCACTGCCGGCGATGTGTCGGGTCCTGCCTTGCCCTGCAGCGGCGAAAGAGGGCCGTACGCCTTTGTGCGCTCCGACTGCAGGTAATGGTCAGGTCCATCTGTGGACAGACCATGCGCACTGCCCATCCCATGGTTGGTGTTGCTGCTGCTGCCTGCCTTGCCCTTGCCCTTGCCCCGTGCGATTGTGCTCATTGTTCCCCCACTCTGTGTGTGTTTCGTGTTGTTGTGTCACACTCGTCGCATGGCACACCCAATCCATCCACCACCACCAAGAACGCAGATCTGGCATGGGCAGTGGCGGTGGAGTTGCCTTTGTTCACTCGATTGGCAATGTGCAAGCAAAGGGGGTCGACACCACACCTTTCTTCCTCGGACGCAGCAAAAGAGTATGAAGTGGCCGTGCCATGCTTGCAATGTGTTGTTCTGGTGCAGCACATGTTCCAAGCTGTGTCGGACAAGGTGAGGGAAACCCGGCATGTGGCGGGCGCTGGGCCAAAGTTCAATCAAAAAAGGAGCCAAAGGGCCGGGCCATGGCCGAGCCAAAAATCGAGCAAAAATCTGCCAAAATCTGCCAAAATCTGGCCAAAGTAGAAAACGACGCTGTGTGCGTCACAAACACATTCTTGTGTCTTGTCGCTGATACCATGGATGGCAATCACCCATGTGCGGGGTGGCATTGAGTCTGGAGTCTGATGGGTTGTGCAGTGGCACGTGAGAGGCCGGGCCAAGAGCAGCACCGACACGGCGGTGGAATGGAGCAGCAGAATGAGTGCCAACTCGGTGAACCCAACGTGGAATGATCGCCAGGTGGAAATGAATGCAGAATACTCATTGCCAAGGAGGTGGGGGAAACACTCCGGGTGGGGTGGGGCGGGTGGCTTGCACAGAGAGCGTGTGATAAAGGCATTTGGCCACCCTCGGCCCCATTCCGTCAACAGGGCAGAAAGGAAACCCAGGGATGAAATGCACAGGGCCAACCTGGTGCTTGTTTGGTGTGGGAGGATGACATGGAAGTAGGGGGGGAGATCAAACGGCACATGGGATGCACACGCACATGTCAGCTGCTGTTGAGCATCAGGGTGGGAGGGGAGAATGGGGGGAAACTGTGGGGAGGGTGGGCGTGGAGAAGCAAAATGGGACACAGCGTAGCTGAGGAAGACGAGGGAGAGAAGGAGTTGGGAATGGATTGCTTGAAGAATGGAAAGGGAGACGGGGAAGAGGAGGATGGACAGACGCCTGGATTTGGGTGTCATGACACTTGGGTGGTGTGTGGGAAATGGTGCAGGAAAGGATGGATGGGGGAAGGAAGGGGAGGGAGTGGAGTCAGCCTCGCCTTTTGGTTTTTGTCGGCGCCCGATGGACCAAAAGGACAAGGACGGCACTGGCCAAAAAGGGGACCCCATGAGACGCAGACTGCCCCTATCGAGTGTGGAGGACACGGTGGAACACAGCAATGAGGACAACGGCAACTGGGAGGATGTGAGCGATGGACGTTTCCGCTGTGTCGTTGGACGACGACAGGGTGGCGAGAGGAGACGCGGGAGCTGCGGGCTTTTGCTGGCAGCCCCGAACAGAACAACACACAACGATGGATGCCGCAATGCACGTGGGGACATGCACAGGCACCTCTGGACGGATGTGAACACCATGGTGGATTTGGGATTGGATTGGGAGGACACACGAGGCAATGATGTGCAAAGCAACCTGTTCAATGGTCGTGGGTGGCAACAAAGGGAGGACAAGGAGAATTTGGGTGAGTGGAAAGCAGGAAGCAGTGCAAACGGGGTGCAAAAAAGCACACGGGGAGGAAGAGGTGGGGACAACATGGGCTGGTGAGCATGCACACGGTGCAGGGGAAGCACCGAGGGAATGAAAATGGCGTTGGATGATCGGGATGGGGGATGTCCAGGGACGCTGGGTTGCAGGACGAAGGCTGGTGGGCGAACTGGTGAAAATCTGGCGGATTCCTGATCACTCGCTCGAATCCCCAGCACAGCACGCCACAGGTCAATCGAAACAGGGATACACATGGAAGAGGGTGGTAAATGCATGGAATCAGTCGATGGATGTGTTTGGGTTGGTCGTGAGACGCAATCGGCCGTTGTGGAGAGCAGCCACACCACACACCTCGCACAATGGCAGGTGCACTCTTTTCGGTGTGCTTTGCGGCCGGTGCGGGTGTGGACAGAGAGGAGAAAGAGAGGGGTTGTGTATGGGCGACTGAGAGGGCAGAGTGTCACAGACGAGGCCACTGAGGGTGCTCGGGCTTTGCCAAAGGAACTCCGTATTCAAGGCCACCACTGCGGACACACATTCATGTCCCGCAAGCGTAGCACGGTGGATGGAGAGGATGGAGTTGAGGTTGATGAGGAAGAGAACCCGTCCGTTGACGCTACCCCAGCGCCCAAACGTCAGCAGATGCGCGCGGTAGCAGAGCTCACCAGCCACACAGACGACATGGCGGTGGACGACACACAGACAAGCAGGTAGGAAGCACAAAAGCCGCCCATTCTCACCCACTCCACCCGTTATCTGTGCTGACATGGCCATGGTGAACCCGTGTGTGCTGGGTGTGCTTCTGACAGGTCGGAATCCCGCGACCACCAGCAGCAGCTGGGTGACACAGCACAGAGCACCGCCTCACGTCGCTCCCGTCCCCAGATACCACCGCCCTCTCGCATGGAGACACTGCTGTCACAGGTGCCAGTGGAGGTGTGGGAGCGTGTGGTTCCTCGTTTGGACGCCGGTGCCGCCCTTGCCCTCTTCTCCATCAACACACACATGGTGGACATGGGCGACCTGTACCAAGTGGACAATCAGCCACTGAGGAGCACCCTTGTGTCCACATTGGGCGAGATTGGTGGTGTGGTGGTCTGGTTTGGCGACAAACGACACCGGGTGCCGCGGCTGAACCGCCTGTACTTGAACAGGACCCTGTTTGATCTGTTTGGGGAAAGCAGTGTGCCTGAACGCATGCATGTGGATGAGTTGCCACGTGTGTGTGGACGCTCACTTCCTGTGCTGCAGTGTGTGTTGCGGCGAACGACACTGGCCGAAAGTTGCAACGACGGCAGTTGGTACGACTACAGTTGGGACGACGAGGTAGATTGCTACGACCTGATGGACGTCGTCGAGAGATGTCTGCCTTTCCCTGAGGCGAAGGGAGCTGTTTTGTTGGCAGCAGGTGCCCCGGAGTATTTCGTGGAAGAGATGGAGTTGGATGCCGACATGGATGCGATTTACGATGGGGACACCGGTAGTGGGGTCGAGTACGTGTGCTTGGGTGAGCCGGACTCGATGGGACGAACACTGGCAGACGTGCCACTGTCCAACATCGTTGCACACGTCAAGTATGCAATGGAAGACAGAGGGCGGGTGGAGCACACCCGTTCAGCGTTGACGCAGGTGTTGGTGGGACACGGCGTTGCGGGTGTGAAGGAAGCAATAGCAATGGGACTGAGCGGGTGTAGAGGTATGCTTGCCTGCATTGCAGAAATGTTGCCAGAAGCCGAATGGCCAAAGGCGTTGCAAGCACTCTGTGCGGAGAAGAACTTGACTCTGATGCGGCAGTTGCCGGATGTGCTGGACAACCATGACCTGGTTTCATGTGTGCTATCCACGCTACCAATTGAAGCGCTGGTCATGAATGCACCAGCCTATGCACTGCACGAGGCACTCATCCTGGTGGAGGGCGAGGAGAAGGCCATGGCCACACTTGTCGAACATTCCAAACTGCTCTTCGAGGCTGCACGGGGAGATAGGGTAATGGAGAGGTGGATTGCCAGCACACCTCGATTCGTGTCACAACTGGACCACGATGCAGTGGTACAGCTGTGTGGAGAGTATCATCTCAAGGATCTTCTGGCTCTTCTGGTGGAACGGGAGGCTTGGAAGGAAGCCATTGCAAGACCAAGTGAACTGACTGAAGAACTTGACAGCAAGGGTAAAACGCTTCCGAAGGCGCATGTGTTGCGATTTCTCAAGCGTGCACGAAGAACAGAATACTGGGAAGCGAGTGAGTGGGTGCTGGTCCACCACGGGAAGCAGCTGGATGAAGACACGGTGGCGAGCGTTTACAAGACACACCCGAACATGGAAGCCATTCGCTTGCTAGTGGAGCGTGAGGCTTGGGAGACGGTTGTTGACATTGCCAAACCTACGGATCTGAGGGCGGTCCTTGACAGCAATGGTATGGTGCTTCCGCAGGAGCATGTGATGACATTTCTCACGCGTGCCCTTGAGAAAACGGGGCCGTATGCTCAAGAGTGGGGACGCAATGAGCATGTGTTGTGGGCGGTGGAGCAGCACACGGCGCAACTGGAGGTCGAGACCATACTCGAGTGCTACAGGTGTGACCATGACGAAAGGCTGTTGCCTAGCCTGCTGTCCAAGGACAACATCGATGACGACGACAGGGCATTGTGGGTGCCATCCGAGCTGAAGCGGTCTGCACTCGCCGCAGCCATTCGGACGAGCGTGCAAGAACGCTGGCAACAGCAGGTGAATCGATGTGTGAGTGTATGCAGAGAGAATGGGGCTGAGGCGTTTGTGGAATACGTGCGGCAGTGGATGAGCAGAACAGTGGGGAAAGAACCCTGCAACGACTCGGAGGTGATGACAGTGGCCATGAAGGGGCTGGAGAACGAGGATGTGGTGGAGGTAGGCAAGCTCGTGAACGCAGAAGAGCTGGAGGCATGGCGGTGGTCGAAGAAAGTGGCCACTGAGGAAAGGTGGATGCAGCTGCTGGACGATGGGTTCCCTGTGAACGTACTGGGGACCATGATGCCTGGAATGACCGGTTTCCGTGAGTACAGTGTTGAGCTGCAGAGGCGCATCGTCCGTGGGCTCATTGACCAAGGAATGAGGCCCGTGTTAAAGCGGTTTGTGGGAACCAGGCAAACGGCTGTGAAGGAAGCATGTGCATATCTGTACGAGTTGGATAGCTCGACGGCAATTGAGAAGCTGCTTGAAATCCACGATGAAGTGGGCTACGAGATGCTGCTGGAGCTGCTGCTGCTGCACAAGAATCCGCAGGTCCTGGAGGAGCTGGTGTCGCGCATCCCATTTATGGTGGTGACAAAAGGGATGTACGAGGCCTTGGAAGGAGAGAAACTTGGTGAACAGACGCAGAAGAGGTGGGACAAGGTGGAGCAAGTCCGGCGGGAGTGCCAGGAACAACGGGAGGATTGGAGTGAATGGGCTCGCAAGATGCTGTCATCGTATTCTGATGATATGTTCATCTGGTTACAAGTGCTGTTGGAGTGTGGGTACGAGTTTGGCGAGAAGGACTGGACGCGTGAGATAAGCAAGGGAGGAGCCCACTTTTTGGCGTCTCTGGGGATCAGAGTGTATTGCAGACCATATTGCAACACAGCACCTTTCGATGAGGAGACACAGGAACTGAAATGGCTGAGGGAAGTGTACAGTGCGTTTGGAATGTAGTGGGTCACACGCGTGTTGTCTGGGATGCAGCGTGTGTTGTTCGGTCTTTGCAAGGGACCAGCGATGGAACAGAGTCCATGCTGTTGCGTTGGTTCTCCCGTTTTGTTGAATCGTTGGCTTGGTTCGTTCACCATGGTTTGGTGGTGTGTACATGGGTCGGAGTTGGGATCAGATCGGAGCCACCAGCGGACACAAGGTGCTCTTTGACATGCTGAGAAGCGAAGACAGGCAGAGTTTGTGAGCGTCATCGTGGGTCTCATGTGGATGCAATGTTGGGGTTGTGTTGGGACGTGGTGCCAGCTCGGCCTTGGCCAAAGGAAATCCGTATTCAAGGCCACCACTGTGGACACACATTCATGTCCCGCAAGCGTAGCACAGTGGATGGAGAGGATGAGGATGTGGTTGATGAGGAAGATGGCCAATTGGTGGACGCCACCCCTGCACCCAAACGTCAGCGGGTGGCCAAGGTGCGAGCATCGGCAGAGCTCACCAACCACACAGACGACATGACGGTGGACGACACACAGACAAGCAGGTAGGAAGCACAGCAATCAACCATTCTTCCCCACCGCACCCTTTATCTGTGCTGACATGGCCATGGTGAACCCGTGTGTGCTGGATGTGTTTTTGACAGGTCAGCATCCGCTGACCAGCACCAGCAGCAGCTGGGTGACACAGCACAGAGCACTGCCTCACGTCGCCCCCGTCGCGCCCGTCGTCAGAGAACTCCGCCCTCCCGCATGGAGACACTGCTGTCACAGGTGCCAGTGGAGGTGTGGGAACGTGTGGTGCCTCATTTGGACGCCGGTGCCGCCCTTGCCCTCTTCTCCATCAACACACACATGGTGGACATGGGCGACCTGTACCAAGTGGACAACCAGCCACTGAGAAGCACCCTTGTGTCCACATTGGGCGAGATTGGTGGTGTGGTGGTCAAGTTTGGACACAAACGGCTCCGGGTGCCACGGCTGAACCGGCTGTACTGGAACAGGGCCCTGTTTGAGCTGTTTGCGGGAAACAGTGTGCCTGAACGCATGCGTGTGGAGGATTTGCCACCTGTGTGTGGACGCTCACTTCCTGCGCTGCAGTGTGTGTTGCGGCGAACATCGCTGAGCAAGTTCACCAACAAGGCCTTGATGAAGGTCGTTGATGCATGTGTGCCCTTCCACGAGGCACGGTACGGCGTGTTGTTGGCATCAGGTGCTCCGAAGAGTCTCCTGCAATCATTCGAGGTGAATGCCAGCATGGCCGCGGTTTACAAAGGCAACGTGGCGCAGCTTCCCCGAGTGAGGGGACGACTGGGTCAGCCAGACTCGATGGGACGAACACTGGCAGATGTTCCACTGTCCAACATAGAGGCATATGTGAAGTATGTCCGTCGTAGCCGACATGAGCTGCGGT
Source organism: Mantamonas sphyraenae (assembly GCA_026936335.1). NCBI lineage: Eukaryota > Mantamonadidae > Mantamonas > Mantamonas sphyraenae. Next base: position 48,436 of record JAPMXV010000077.1, on the reverse strand, counting down.
GCACCGGCAATGCGTTGACGCAGGTGTTGGTGGGACACGGCCTTGCTGGTGTGAAGGAAGCAATGGCGATGGGGCTGAGCGGATGTAGAGGCATGCTTCCCCTCATTCCAGCAGCGTTGCCAGAAGCTGAATGGCCAAAGGCGTTGCAAACTGTCTGTGAGTCGAAGAACTTGACTCTGTTGCAGGAGATGTGTTGGGTCCTGAACAACCACGCACTGGTTTCATGTGTTCTGTCCACGCTACCCATGGATGCTCTGGCCAAGAATACGCCTGCCCGTGATCTGATAAGGGCGCTCGTCCTGGTGGAGGGTGAGGAGAAGACCGTGGCCACACTTGCCCACCATGCCTATATCTTGTACCAGGATGCACGCAGTGATTTCGAAACGGCGTCGTGGATTGTCAACAGGCCTCAAATCGTGTCACGACTGGGCGACGATGCCGTGGTACGGCTGTGGAAAAGACATGGAAGGTATCCTCGCGGTTTCTTCACGAAACCTCTGGCTGTTCTGGTGGAACGGAAGTCATGGGGGGCGATTGTTGGCGCAACAAGACCTGATGTTCTGAGGGCGGAATTTGACACGATGGGCATTGTGCTTCCGAAGGAGCTTTTGCTGCGAATTCTCGAGTGTGCCCAAAGTGCCGATCGCTCGAAAGCGATCAGGGATCCCAAATATGCACACAGAAAACACGCAAAAGATCTCTGTGAAGCAAGTCGCACTGTGAAGTGGATGCTGGTCCAACACAGGGAACAGTTGGATGACGACACTGTGGCGCACGTGTACAAGATACATCCAAACAAGGAAGCTCTTCGTTTGCTGGTGGAACGTGAGGCATGGGAGATGGTTATTGACACAGCCAACCCTGAGGACCTGAGGGCGCACCTTCGCAGCAATGATATGGTGCTTCCGCATGAGCATGTGATGCGATTTCTCATGCGTGCACGAAGAAAAGAATACTGGAAAGCGAGTGAGTGGGTGCTGGACCAACACGGGGGCCAGCTGGATGACGACACTGTGGCAAAGGTGTACAAGGTATGTCCGCACATGGAAGCCATTCGTTTGCTGGCTGAACGTGGGGCATGGGGGAGGGTTGTTGACATAGCCAACCCAATGGATCTGAGGGCGGCCCTTGACAGCAATGGTATGGTGCTTCCGCAGGAGCATTTGATGACATTGCTCACGCGTGCCCTTGAGACTACGGGGCCGTATGCTGGTTGGGAACGCAGGGATGCTGTACTGTGGGCAGTGAAGCGGCACACGGCGCAACTGGAGGTCGAGACCATACTCGAGTGCTACAGATTTGACCATGACGAAAGGCTGTTGCCTAGCCTGCTGTCCAAGGACAAGTTCGATGACGACGACAGGTCATTGTGGGTGCCATACGAGCTGAAGGAGACCGTATGGACCGGAGCCACTCGGCCATGCTTGCAAGAACGCTGGCAACAGCAGGTGAATCGATGTGTGAGCGTGTGCAGAGAGAACGGGGCTGAGGCCTTTGTGGATTACGTGCGGCAGTGGATGCGCAGAACAGTGAGGAAAGACGCCTGCAACGACTCGGAGGTGGTAGCAGTGGCCATGGAGGGGCTGGAGAACGCGGATGTGGTGAAGGTGGGCAAGCTCGTGAACGCAGAAGAGCTGGAGACAGGGTGGTGGTCGAAAGAACTGGCTACTGACGAAAGGTGGATGCAGCTGCTGGACGATGGATTCCCTGTGAAGGTACTGGGGACCATGATGCCTGGAATGACCGGTTTCTGTAGGTACAGTGTTGAGCTGCAGAGGAGAGTCGTCCATGGGCTCATTGACCAAGGAATGATGCTCGTGTTGAAGCAGTTGGTGGGAACCAGTCGAACAGCTTTGAAGGAAGCATATGCGTGTCTGTACGAGTTGGACAGCTCGACAGCACTTGAGAAGCTGCTTGAAATCCATGGTGGAGTGGACAAAGGGTTGTTGCTGGAGCTGCTGCTGCGTTGCAGTGATCCACAGGTCCTGGAGGCACTGGTGAGGCGCATTCCATTCATGGTGGTGACAGAAGGGATGTACGAGGCCTTGGAAGGAGAGAAACTTGGTGAGGAGACGCAGAAGAGGTGGGAAAAGGTGGAGCAAGTCCGCCAGGAGTGCCAGGCACAACGGGAGAACTGGTGCGAATGGGCCCACGATGTGCTGTCATCGCGTGGTTCTGCTGATACCCTCATCCGTTTACAAGTGCTGTTGGAGTGTGGGTACGAGTTTGATGAGGAGGACTGGACGGATGAGGTAAGTAGGGAAGGAGCCGACTTTCTGGCGTCTCTGGAGATCACAGTGTTTGACATGCGATACTGTGACATAGCATTTGAAGATGATCAGACAGAGGAACTGGAACAGTTGAGGGAAGTGTACACTGCGTTTGAAGGCAATGGAAAATGATTGGTGTGATCCCGTTCCCGACCTGCGCACCTCGACACTCACTTGCACCACAACGGATGGGCAGAGCAGTGTACGAGAGGCACCCATGCGACGACTCGGAGGTTATCGTTGTTGCCATGGAGGGATTGGATGACCCGGATGGGGTGGAGGTGGGCAAGCTTGTGGACACGGACAGGGTGGGGCCACATTGGAGGGAGAGAGAAGTGGCCACTGATGAAAGGTGGATGCAGCTGCTGGACGACGGGTTTCATGTGAGTGTGCTGAGCAATGTGATTGTTCGAAATGATGAGACGTGGTGGGTTGGCGAGGAGTTGAGACGGCGAGTCCTCCATGGGGTGATTGACCAAGGAAGAAGCAGGGTCTTGAAGGGTTTCTCCGGTTCTGGTGCCTTCAGGACATGGAGAAGGAAACATACGCGTATCCGCACGCGTTGGACAGCTCGACGGCAGTTGAGAAGCTGCATGCATTCGATGGCAAAGTGAGGGAGAAAGCGAGCATGTGGTGGGACCTGTGGCAGCAGCACAAGGATCCGCGCCTGTTGGAGAAAGTGGTGACACGCAGCCCACTCATGCTGGTGACAACAGGGATGTGCGAGGCCATGGGAGGAAGCAAGTGTGGAAAGGCTGTGCAGAAGAGGTGGGAGGAGACAGAGTTGGTGCGGCAGAAGATCCCTGCAAACCAGCAGGATAGGATCAAGTGGGGTGTCGACGAGGCAATGATGTGTATCTTCCCTTGCAAGTGCTGCGCGAGTGAGGATACGACGTTGGAGAAGGATGATTGGGTGGAGGATGTTTCCCGGGAAGGTGCTGTGTTCTTGGCCTCACTGGGTGTCCATGGCGAAGGAAGGCGACACAAGGATGCACCAGCATTGCACTGGGAACGGGGCTGGAAGAATGATCTGGTCAGATACAGAGAAGTGTGCAGAGCGTGATGACGGGGCATACACCTTCAATCGACATGCCAACTGCCCACCCATGTGTCGTATCTTGCCCACAGCCACTTCTTCCTAAATGTGTCAGAATCCACACATTCGTTTGCACACACACACGCTCAGGGGAAGGGTGGTGGTGGGGGTGGGGGCAATGCGTGGAAGAACAAGTGCGGTGCCCCAAGGATCACGCCGCCGCCCACTGTTTCCACCCCTCCCTCCCGTGCTCGAACATGGCTTCCCTTTACGTTCTGGTTGTCGGCCACCCAAGGGCCCCTCTCGCGGATTGTCGGTCGGATGGATTTGTGGACAGGAATGACCGCGTCGGAGCTGGGCCAAAGGTGAATCAAAAATCGAGCCAAGGCCGGGCCAAAACTCGGCCAAACGAGCCAAAAACGAGCCAAAACCAGGCCAAAACCAGGCCAAAACCAGGCCAAGCGAGCAAAACGACGCCGTGTGCGTCGCAGACACACGCATGTGTCTTGTTGCGGGTACCATGGATGGGCATCACCAATGTGCGGGGGTACATTGACTTTGGAGTCTGGTGGACTGTGCAGTGGCACGTAAGAGGCCGGGCCAGTGACACAGGCCGAGCTCGCACGACTTTCGCCCCTTCCCTCCCCGGCTTGGGGCGACGCAAAAGCTGCCTTCACAGCCTAACCTTATCTCGTCTGCACACCACCACCCTGCCCACCCTCCTCACCCTGCACATCCACCCGCTCCTTCCCATGCAAACCTCTCCTCCTCCTCCTGCTCCCCACCTGCGATGAGGATGACCCTGGGGGAGAACTCCTGTCAAGCAGTGGCCACGTTCTCTCCCCCGGATCGTCCATCATCAGCCCCTGCACCAACGTCGTCACTTGTCCATCCTCCTGCCGCCCCTTGTCGTCCCAATACTCTCGCACCTTGCGAATGGTCGCCCCTGCACTCCAGTAGTCACACCGCTCGTCGTACCACTCGCGCATGCATACTTCGGGTGCCATGTACCCTTCTGTGCCCACCCTGTCCTTCCATCGCCTGTCGGTCCTGCATGCCAACTCCAAGTCAAACAACACCACCCTCCCGTGTTCGTCCAGCCCCACGTTCCCTGGTTTGATGTCGCCATGCATCCACCCGGCTGCATGCATCTCCATCACCGCCTCTCGCAACCCATTGACAAAGCCCCGCAGCGACAGTTGCTTGGCCCAATCCGCGGGGAATGTTTCCAAGAGTGGCATGACCACGACACCGTACCCATCCTCCTCCTCTGCTGCCCATACATCCACCACATGCTTGCAGCCACTGAGGGTGTTGCCATCTTCCCACACCTCCCGCATCAGTTCAAACTCCTGCTCTTGTTGTCCCTGCTCCAGCAGTAGCACCTTGCACGCACATCGTTTCCCCTTGTACACGCCATATCCGATGTATGCACTGCCCACACCCTCTTCAGTCACAGTGTGTCCAAACCCATCCGCCACCAATCCATCCACAAGCGATTCCGCGCGTTCCTTGATGCTTCGCTTCCTACCATGCTTGCTCTTGCCCTTGCCCTTCACCTTGCCCTTGCTGCCTCCTTTCTGCCTCCCACTCACTCTCTGCCGCTTTTTGTCATGTCCAGTGCCCCCCTCCTCTTCCTCCTTGGTGTTGTTGTTGTTGTTGTTGTTGTCTTCATCTTCATCCCGTTTCCTCTTGCTCCTACCCGTGGTCGTTGACATGCGGAATGGCTGCACCTCGTTCACTTTTTCACAGCATTGTTTGGCCCAATCGACTTCTTCACGTGCAATGGCCATTCTGCGTTGGATGCTCTGCACAAACTTCCGCCGCGTTTCCCCTCCACGCTCAAACAGCCCCTTAAACTTCTGCTTCGTCACCCCAACCGCTCCTTTCTCTCCCAAGCGGTACTCTGCCACGTACAGCCAGCATGTGTCCCCCTCAAAGTACAGTGCGTTGGCGTGCAGTGCCCTCGGTTGCTCCCCCTCCACCATGCGGTACACAGTCTGGGCATGCTTCACCACAGACACCAGCTGCGCCATCAGTTTGACATCGTCTGCTTCACCCGACTGCTTCCCATCCACCTTGCCCTCTGCCACCCAGAACACTAGTTCAGACGTGTGCAGCGCGACCCACAGACATTGGTCCGGCTTCACCGCCAGTGCTGTGTACGGTTCATCCTTCGACTTGATGAAAACATTCACTCGACCAACTGTGTCCATTCTAAGTCGTCCTCTGCCGTGTCAGTGCTGTGTCGACCAAAAGCGCAGCCCCAGCACACAACCCAACTCACTGGCTGGTGCACAGAGACATCTCACAGTCTGTGAATGCCTCTCTCGCAATTGTATCCAGACACCCACACACACTATGCTGCACAGCTGCCTCTCCATACGCCTCTGTGCTCGTCAGGCTCTCCCAAAAGTACACTTCGCCCGTTCGCTCACTTTCCGGCTGCTCCAGCACCTCCTTCACAGGATCTGAGCACAGGTACTGCAGCACAAATTCATCTGCCAGGGCGTCATGGAACGATGAGGACGTGTACCCTTCGATTTTGTGCTTCTTGGCTATGCTGGCACGCCCCAACGAATCCACATCGAGCAACAGGGCCTTCCAGTATTGTTCTGTGTGCAAACAGAGATGTTAGAGTGGTCAAACTTGGTAAAACACAGGCCCCTCACCCCACCTACTTTGCTTTTCTCCACCTCCTGCGTACGTTGTCGACGTTGGTGTCAGTGCTCCTGCTTTGCAACTCCCTCCACGGGAAAACACACGCACCTTTGATTTCCTCGGTTGTGTCATCACTGATGAGTTCCTTCATGTGCTTAACCACAATCTGTTCCAGTTCCGCCACCAGTTTCGACTTGGATCCGACTTCTGCCGAGGCGGTATTCACCCTGTCCAACATGATCTTGACTTCTGCCGAGGCGTTGTGCACCCGCTCCGAGGCGGTCTTCCACTCCTCCCTCGCCATCGACTCGTCTTCTTTGAGGCCTGAATCGCCGGGCGACTTCTCTGCAGCTGTTCTCGCCTTCTTCAGCTCGGCTTTTGCTTCCTTCCGCTCGGCTTTTGCTTCCTCCAGCTCGGCTTTTGCTTCCTCCAGCTCGGCTTTCGCTTGATTCAGCTCGGCTTTCGCTTCCTCCAGCTTCCTTTCCGCCGACGACAGCTCCACTTTGGATTCACGCAGATCATTCTTCACTGCATTCACTTGTGTCGGGGATGTGGAGCCCACGAATGATGACGATGAGCTACTTGAGGACATTTTGTCTTGGGGTCAATGGCGTCCAAAGGTGTCGGGAGCAAAACGGCGCCGTGTGCGTCGCAGGCACATGAATGTGTCTTGTTGCTGGTACCATGGATGGGTATCACCAATGTGCGGGGGTACATTGAATTCGGAGTCTGATGAACTGTGCAGTGGCACGTGAGAGGCCGGGCCAGTGACACAGGCCGAGCTCACACGACTTTCGCCCCCGCCACCTCCTGGCCACAGGGGTTTCACACGCCCACACTGTGCAAACACTGCTTCAATTGGCCATGCAAATGCATGCGCATGTGGATGTGGTTCACTGTGGGTGACACCCCATCCCCCCGGCCTCCGTTCTGCTCATTCATCTTCCCCCACACACTCCACCACCTCCCAGAATTCCTCTTCCACATCCAATCCCTCCTTTGGGTGCTCGTCGTACTCCACATGCAGTTGCTTCACACGTTCCCACATGGGAAAATGCCAGCTCCCATCCTCCGCCCGTTGTGTGCGGCAGCAAAACGGGGTGGCCAATTGTGGCAGCCGCCTTTTTGCCACCCAGCCTGGCCCCCGTCACCGTGTTCCTCGGCACTCTGGCACACAGCACACAGTGCCATTTGCATCCACATCCTTCCTTACACACACGCCCTGCACTGTCGGTGGTTGTGCTGCGTTGTTCTCGCACAGTGGCTTCATGCAGCGTCCCCCACACACTCACTTTCTTCCAGATTCTGCCTCCGTTGCCTGGCGTCAAAACGTCGTCCCTGGGCAGTGCCAGCAGCCCTTCCATCAGATTGGGGTACAAAGCCAGCAATAGAGGTCCATGGGCTCGTGTGGATCCGCGTGCACTGTCACTCCTCTTGTGTTGTCCATCATCACCGATTGGGAAAGGGGAGAAGCTGGCTGGGTCGCACTCGTTCATCCCAGCCTCCATCCCTTCCCCTCCTCGTCCCCTCTTTTTGTTGTTTGTTCATTTCCATCGTTTGCCCATCGATGCCCCAGGTGGGTCCCTTTGGGGCACCTGATTCATCCCAGCAATACACTCGCCAGCAGTGCCACCACCACGCCGTGCAGGAGGCCTCACCAAAAGGCTAAGATCCTGACGACTTGTGTGCCGATGCGTCACCACCGTCCTTCCTACGCTTCTTTGCTTTCTTCAGTCCCAGTTCATGTCTCGTGGGTGATTGGCCAGGCGGTGCCTTGCGGTGGGTGCTCTTGTGTGGCGATGCTCTGCCTTGGCGGGCGCGTGAGGGGCGAGTGTGTTTCTCCTGCCACTGGATGGGGGGCAACAGAGACGATGGGCGACCTGTGGCCATCGTTGATGTGAGCACGGAAGAGACAGAGACACGAAGGAGTGGTGGTGCTGATGCTGGATGGAAGATGCATCGGACGGCGGGTGCTTGTTGGATGGGAAGGAGGAATTTGCACGCGGCCGTTTGATTTCCAACGTCTCTGTGGTGCTGTGGATGGGGAGAATGCAGACTTGAGGAATATGTCCGCAGGACCATACGTGTGGTGGGCAGGCTGAGCAAGACTCAACTCGTTTCGTTTTCTGGCAACTCTTTTTTCTCAATCGTGCTCGTTCCCATCTCCACCACGCATGTTCATGCCCATCCTCCCATGCATTCACGTTGGCTTGCCACTCTTCAAACCCATGCTACCTTCTCCACCACCTCCAAAGGGGGAAAGGGAGGTGATGAGAACTCGTTCTCCGCTTTGCATGGTCGCTGTGGCTGGATGAGCAGTGCCAGTAGAGTGCGGTCCAAAGTGCATCCATTGCAGTTGGTGGGTCAGGTGTGGGGATGGGGGAGGTGAGGGTGGGGAGGATGAGTCTGCGTGTGGGCGGCCAAGACAACCTTGGACGACTGGCATGGCACGTGTGTGTGTCGTTCACCCTGTCAGCCATGTGGCATGAATGGATTTGAGTTGTAGCTTGCTCTGGTGGTGTTTATGGGGTGGTCGGCGGATTGGTGGCCAGGTGGCCTCAACGAGCCTCTGGTCTCTCTGCTGGTTGCCTCTGTGTGTTGCTGCTGTGCTTGGTGGATACTATGACAACCATTGACCCATGGTGACACCGTAGTTGTATGAATGACACAGGCGCGAGTAGAAACTCCGCCTGTGAGGATCATCGCACACAAAACCTGCCCTGTGTCGGCACACAGCACTCGCTGGATCCTGAGGCCAAGTGGGTTGATAAGTACATGGGAAACACACGCACAGAAGCAGTTTCGTATTTGGGCAGATTTTGGTGGAGAGCGGCTGGTTGTTCACCATGTCGACAATGGTCGAAAAGTGGCGAAAAGTGGAATGAGGGTCAGTGGGGTGTGGTTGATGTGTGGAGGGCGGAGACCGAGGCTGAGGGCATGGGGCGGCCTGTGGTGCGAGCAGTGGGGTGGCAAAGGTGCGGGTGCTCGGCCACCGCCTGAAACCAGCTGCGTGAGTTTCTGCGACACTGCTCACGAATGCACAGCCTGACTGCGGTAGAAGTGTGCATGGTAAGTTGGTGGGGGACTATACACGGGTTCAAGGGGTGGGCAAGCTGATCAAGGGGGTGTGTGGTCCGTGGGAGGGCGGTTTGTGGCGCAGGAAGGCGGCGAGGTGCGGCTGGGTTGGCAAGGCGACAAGCAAAAACGACGCCACGACCACCACCAGGCACATTTTTCATCGAAATTGGGGAACTTGGCGGAGAGGTGGAGTGGGATGATGCGGGCCCAGAGAACGGAGGATGAGGGCGTGGAGGGGCCTGTGGCGTGTGTGGGAGGCGGCGTTGATGGAGGCCGGATTGCCACCTTGCGACAAAATCACCCCAGGGTGGCAAGGGAGGAGGGTATGGGGATGGATGGTGGTGAAGAGGGATGGGGGGAAGGAGGGATGGTTGGGGTAGCATGTGTGTGCATGGGCACAGCCATCCGCACACGCGGGCCGAAGAGCGGCAAGATGGGGGGCGACTCAGACTCTGGAAGAGGAAGCAAGGTGGAGAGTCAACCGTGTCGCAAGGATGAGATTGGCGGACGCCATTGGCATTGGATGGGGCGCATGGGTGAACACAGCAGTGGCAAGCAGGAGGAGGAGGAGGCCAACCGTTGTTCCTTCCATGCTGGTGGCACTGATGGACAAAGTCAGAATGGTGTGTGGAACACTAGAGGGATTGGTAATAGGTCATGGATGCACTGGGCAGTGCGAAAGAGGGCATGCATGGGCGGTGGAGGCAGACAACGGCCAACGGAAGGTGGCAAGTCGCGGCAGGCGCTGCTGGGAAGGACGAGGGAGGAATGTGTCGAGGGTTGTAAAGTGAAGAGGGAAGGTGTGGTTCATTCATGTGTGGTGGTGATGGTGGATGGAGGAAGAGTGTCAGGAGTGGATTGGAGGCATGGGCAAGTGTGGTGGAACGCCGTCATACTGTGGACGTTGTGGCGTAGTTGGGTTAAATGTAGATGGGCAGTTTGTGAACAGTGATTGGGTGTGTGTGCTGTGAACGCGGGATGTGAAGGCGGCGAAGAAGGGGCTGAGCGCTGCTTGTCCTCTGTGCGGAGTTGCATCCAACGCAACACACAACACACATTCAGAACAGTCATTGGGTAGGGAAGGGTGGGGGTATCGGGGACTTGTGCGCTGTGTGGGTGGGATAGAGAGAGGCACGGGGAAAGTGAGGAATCAGGGAGGAGCTGACGCTAGTGGAATATCGCAGGAAACATGGGCTTGGGAAAAGAGGAATGGGTGGAACTGTTGCAGAGCGGGGTCCATGGGCGGATTGTGGAAGCTTTGGAGGCTCAGGGAACGGTGAGTTGGCAAAAAGAAATCGGGAGGGAGTTGGTGAGCGTGACGTTGATCGTCGCACAAGGGGAAGGGAAGGAGGGATGGGGGTAGGGTGGGTGTGATGGGGTGTAGGAAGGGTGGAACGCGTGCTGACACGTCACATACAGCGATTGGGCCTTGCAAGTGAGGAGGTGGGAGACAAAGGAGCAGTGGCACTTGCCGAGGCATTAGCTCAGAACAGCAGCTTGCAGACACTGGACCTCAGAAGCAACAGCATCGGTGCAGAAGGGGCAGCAGCACTGGCGCAGGCACTGAGGGAGAACAGCAGCTTGCAGATACTGTACCTCGGCTGGAACAGCATCGGAGTAGAAGGGGCAGCGGCACTGGCGCAGGCACTGGTGGAGAACAGCAGCTTGCAGATACTGTACCTCGGGAAAAACGGCATCGGGGCAGAAGGAGCAGCAGCACTGGCGCAGGCACTGAGGAAGAACAGCTGCTTGCAGACACTGTACCTCAGCAGGAACAGCATCGGGGCAGAAGGAGCAGCATCACTGGCGCAGGCACTGAGGGAGAACAGCAGCTTGCAGATACTGTACCTCGGCTGGAACAGCATCGGAGTAGAAGGGGCAGCGGCACTGGCGCAGGCACTGGTGGAGAACAGCAGCTTGCAAACACTGTACCTCGGGAAAAACGGCATCGGGAACGAAGGATCAGCAGCACTGGCGCAGGCACTGAGCGAGAACAGCTGCTTGCAGACACTGTACCTTGGCTGGAACAGCATCGGAGTAGAAGGAGCAGCGGCACTGGCGCAGGCACTCATGGAGAACAGCAGCTTGCAGAGCCTGGTCCTCTTGAACAACAGCATCGGGAACAAAGGTGCAGTAGCACTGGGACAGGCACTGATGGAGAACAGCAGCTTGCACACACTGGACCTCGAAGACAGCAGCATCGGGGCACAAGGCGCAGCAGCACTGGCGCAGGCACTGAGTAGGAACAGCAGCTTGCAGAGCCTGAACCTCGGCTGGAACGGTATCGGGGCAGAAGGCGCAGTAGCACTGGGGCATGCATTGAGTGAGAACAGCACCTTGCAGACACTGGTCCTCTTGAACAACAACATCGGCGACGAAGGAGCAGCGGCACTGGGTCAGGCACTGAGTTGGAACAGCCGCTTGCAGACACTGGACCTCGAAGACAGCAGCATCGGGAACAAAGGTGCAGTAGCACTGGCGCAAGCACTGAGTTGGAACAGAAGCTTGCAGAACCTGAACATCAAAGACAACAGCATCGGGGCAGAAGGAGCCGCAATCCTTGCTCAGGCGATGAATGGCAATCGGTCCTGCTGGAGGATTGAGGGCATTTTCAGTGACGCGGTACAGTCACTGTCGGAGAGAAATATGGAGCAGCAAGCGGAGTTTGTGGAGTGTGGGGATGTGGGGAAGATGGAGGCGCTGAAGGAGTGGGGGGTGCCTGTGGACACGTTTGCAGGGGAAGAGGAAAAGAGACTGCGCTGGAGCGAGCAGTGAAGGGTGGGGATGAGAGGATTGTGGAGGTGTTGCGGGCGTGGGGTGCGAAGCCAAGAGGGAGAACAGCGAAGATGGTGAGGGAAGAAGGGTGGAGGAAGGCGTGGCATTGGATTGGATGGGGTGAACAGGTGGATGAGGCGATGGAGGTGGCGTTGGTGATGAATGGGGAGGAGAGGGAGGTGATGTTTGGGTGTGGAGGGATGGAGGAGTATGTGGAGGAGAGAGGGTGGGAAGGGTGGGTGACACTGCCGGATGAGGTGATGGAGAGGGTGATTGGGTGGGTGGGGAGGGGTGCTGCACCGGCAAGGGTCACTGTAAGGAGGTCAGGGGAGACGAGGAAGCGAGAGAGAGGTCAAGAGGAAGAAGAGGAGGGAGCGGAGGTTGAGAAGAGGCAACATGTCGAGGAGGATTGAGGGATTGGGGTGATCAGCAGCATAAAAATGGAAGTCCAAAGGAGGAAAGGGCGGGGGATGACTTGGCGGATTCGGAGAAAGGTCAAGGACAAGGAGGGAGGAAGGCGCGTGTGGGAAACTATGGCAACGAGTGTGTCGGGCACATGAGCGACCACAGCTCTGTGACATCCACAGACAAACGGCTTGATGAGCATCATGTGGTGAATCGGGTGCTGAATCCAGCAAGCTACCACCGGCTCCAGGATCAACTGCAGCAGGTCTTTAATCAGCGTAGTGAGCAGTTTCCACCACATGCACTGTGGCCACCCAGCCCATCGCGTTCCTCCAACCACCCCAACCAACCCACAAACAATGTCCAAGGGCGATGAAGCTCCCAACACGTCCGATCCACACTACAGGCAGATGGATGAGCCGTTTGATCCGATGAGCCTGACACGAACTCAAGCTGCTCCGGCCTGGGTCCCATGGCTTTTCGGTGGGGCATTGCTGCTTGTTTCCCTCTTTGCGGGCTATGCTGCGGGGCTGATCGACAATAGGGCCACTGTCAATTGCCTTCTCGCGGGCTTGGCACTGTTAGTCGTCGGCTGCTGCTGCTACCCTTGCTGCTTTCCGTGTGCACCGAAACAATCCTGACGCGCCCGAAAAAGTCGTCCTCCGCCTGGAAAAGACCGCTTCGTTCGCTGTTTGTGGCGCTGTGTTTGTTACTGGGGTATTCACCCTGATTGGCGGCGCCATTTCCTCCGACGAGCTCATCACAACCATCGGTGCTCTTCTCATTGGCTGCACAATCATCCTGTGCATCTTGCTCAAGGTCAAGGGCGACAGCTGGGGCATCACCACCACCACCATGTGAGCTGCGAGATGCATTGAGACATCAATGTTCGTGACATATACCCACCCCTGGCGCCCACACGTGTTGGCTCCCCACCTGACTCGACATGGAGTCGCAAAACGATAGTTGGCCTCCATTTTGTGCAATCTGGTTCGACCACAACCTCGCTCTCGCTCTCTCCTTCCCAAATTCACACATCACCGTGTCACTCACCAAAACCGTGGTCGATGTGATGCTCAACGACAACGTTCACACTGCTCCTGACCTCCTGCAGTCCGGCGACGTCGACTCAACGACTCCAAAGTCTGTGCACAGAGAGCAGGACAGTTCAACTGCGTCATGATGCAGCGCCGTTGTGTTTGGCGACATCATGGTTCCTGGATGTGACTCCTACTGCAAAGAACATCGAAAAGAACACGAACGACGAGACCGTCCGTGGGTTGGCGGTGCCAACTCTGTTTGAAGGAAACCCTGCTACATGGGATACAAATGATTGACAGGTTGCTGATGAGCACGTTGAAGAGGCTGGAAAGAATGGGTGGGTATTTCTCTTGCAGCAAAGGAATTGTATATGGGGGGTTGAGGGTGGGGAGGATGAGTCTGCGTGAGGGCGGCCAAGACAACCTTGGACAACAGGCATGGCACGTGTGTGTATCGTTCACCCTGTCAGCCATGTGGCATGAATGGATTTGAGTTGTAGCTTGCTCTGGTGGTGTTTATGGGTTTGGTCGGCGGATTGGTGGCCAGGTGGCCTCAACGAGCCTCTGGTTTCTCTGCTGGTTGCCTCTGTGTGTTGTTGCTGTGTGTGGTGGATACTATGACAACCATTGTCCCTTGGTGACACTGTGGCTGTATGAATGACTCAGGCGCGAGTAGAAAACTCCGCTGTGAGGATCAACGCACACAAAACCTGCCCTGTGTCGGCACACGGCGCTCGCTGGATCCTGAGGCCAAGTGGGTTGATAAGTACATGGGAAACACACGCACAGAAGCAGTTTCGTATTTGGGCAGATTTTGGTGGAGAGCGGCTGGTTGTTCACCATGTCGACAATGGTCGAAAAGTGGCGAAAAGTGGAATGAGGGTCAGTGGGGTGTGGTTGATGTGTGGAGGGCGGAGACCGAGGCTGAGGGCATGGGGCGGCCTGTGGTGCGAGCAGGGGGGCGGCAAAGGTGCGGGTGCTCGGCCACCGCCTGAAACCTGCTGCGTGAGTGTCTGCGACACTGCTCACGAATGCACAGCCTGACTGTGGTAGAAGTGTGCTTGGGAAGTTTATGGGTGACTGCACACGGGTGCAAGGGGTGGGCGTGGTGATCGAGGGGGTGTGTGGTCCGTGGGAGGGTGGTTTGTGGCGCAGGAAGACGGCGAGGTGCGGCTGGGCTGGCAAGGCGACAAGCAAAAACGACGCCACGACCACCACCAGGCACATTTTTCATCGAAATTGGGGGACTTGGTGGAGAGGTGGAGTGGGATGATGGGGCCCAGAGAACGGAGGATGAGGGCGTGGAGGGGCCTGTGGCGTGTGTGGGAGGCGGAGTTGATGGACTCGGGATGGCCACACTGTTACAAAATCGCCCAGGATGGCAAGGGAGAGAGGGTATAGGGATGGATGGTGGTAGAGAGGGGTGGAGAGCGAAGGAAGGAGGGTGGGGTATTGTGTGTCCATGGACACAGCCTTCGGCACACGCGGGCCGAAGAGCAGGGAAAATGGGCGGCGACTCAGACTGGGGAAGAGTAAGCAGGGTGGAGAGTCAACCATGTCGCAAGGATCAGATTGGCGGACGCCATTGGGATTGTATGGGGCGCATGGGTGAACACAGTGGCAGGCAGGAGGAGGAGGCCAACCGTTGTTCCTTCCATGCTGGTGGCACTGATGGACAAAGACAGAATGATGTGTGGAACACTAGAGGGATTGGTAATAGGTCATGGATGCACTGGGCAGTGTGAAAGAGGGCATGCATGGGCGGTGGGGGCAGACAAAGGCCAACGGACGATGGCAAGTCGCGGCAGGCGCTGCTGGGAAGGACGAGGGAGGTGTGCGTGTGGAGGGTTCTATGGTGAAGAGGGAGGGTCTGGTTCATTCATGTGTGGTGGTGGAGGTAGATGGAGGAAGAGGGTCAGGAGTGGGCTGGAGGCATGGTGGAGCGCACAAGCGTGATGGAACGCCGTCCTGATGCGGATTGTGGCGTAGTGGGGTAAAATGTAGGTGGGCAGTTTGTGAACAGTGATTGGGTGTGTGTTGTGAACGCGGGATGTAAAGGCGGCGAAGAAGGAACAGAGTGCTCCTGGTCCTCCGTGCGGGGGTGCATCCAACGCAAATTGCACACAACACACATTCAGAACAGTCATTGGGTAGGTTAGAGTGAGGGGGTATCGGGGACTTGTGCGCTGTGTGGGTGGGATAGAGAGAGGGTCACGGGAAAGTGTTGATTCGGGAGGGGCTGACACACAATCGCAGGAGACATGGTTTACAAAAGACGTGAATGGGTGACAATGTTGCGGATCGGGGACCGTGGGCAGATTGTGGAAGCGTTGGAGGCTCAGGGAACGGTGAGTTGGCGGAATGAAATCGGGAGGGAGTTGGTGAGCCTGACGTTTGATCGTCGCACAAGGGGAAGGGAAGGAGGGATGGGGGTAGGGTGGGTGTGATGGTGACTACGCAGGGTGGAACGTGTGTTGACACGACACATACAGGAATTGGACCTTGCAAGTGAGGAGGTGGGAGACAAAGGAGCTGTGGCACTTGCGCAGGCACTAGCTCAGAACAGCAGCGTGCAGATACTGGACCTCGGAGACAACAGCATCGGGGAAGAAGGGGCAGCAGCACTGGCGCAGGCACTGAGTGAGAACAGCAGCTTGCAGGCACTGTACCTCAGCAGCAACAGCATCGGGGCAGAAGGAGCAGCAGCACTGGCGCAGGCACTGAGGGAGAAAAGCAGCTTGCAGATACTGTACCTCGGCTGGAACAGCATCGGAGTAGAAGGAGCAGCGGCACTGGCGCAGGCACTGATGGAGAACAGCAGCTTGCAAACACTGTACCTCGGGAAAAACGGCATCGGGGCAGAAGGAGCAGCAGCACTGGCGCAGGCACTGAGTGCGAACAGCAGCTTGCTGACACTGTACCTTGGCTGGAACAGCATCGGGAACAAAGGTGCAGTAGCACTGGGACAGGCACTGATGGAGAACAGCAGCTTGCACACACTGGACCTCGAAGACAGCATCATCGGGGCACAAGGCGCAGCAGCACTGGCGCAGGCACTGAGTAGGAACAGCAGCTTGCAGAGCCTGAACCTCGGCGGGAACAGTATCGGCGACGAAGGAGCAGCTGCACTGGGTCAGGCACTGAGTTGGAACAGCACCTTGCAGACACTGGACCTCGGAAACAACAGCATCGGGAACAAAGGTGCAGTAGCACTGGCGCAAGCACTGAGTTGGAACAGCAGCTTGCAGAACCTGAACATCAAAGACAACAGCATCGGGGCAGAAGGAGCCGCAATCCTTGCTCAGGCGATGAATGGCAATCGGTCCTGCTGGAGGATTGAGGGCATTTTCAGTGACGCGGTACAGTCACTGTCGGAGAGAAATATGGAGCAGCAAGCGGAGTTTGTGGAGTGTGGGGATGTGGGGAAGATGGAGGCGCTGAAGGAGTGGGGGGTGCCTGTGGACACGTTTGCAGGGGATGGAGGGACGGTGAATGCGCTGGAGCGAGCAGTGAAGGGTGGGGATGAGAGGATTGTGGAGGTGTTGCGTGCGTGGGGTGCGAAGCCGAGGCTGGAAACGGTGGAGATGGTGAGGGAGGCAGGGTGGAGGAAGGCGTGGCATTGGATTGGATGGGGTGAACAGGTGGATGGGGCGATGGAAGTGGCGTTGGTGATGAATGGAGAGGAGAGGGAGACGATGTTTGAGTGTGGAGGGATGGAGGCGTATGTGGAGGAGGGAGGGTGGGAAGGATGGGTGACACTGCCGGATGAGGTGATGGAGAGGGTGGTGCAGTGGGTGGGGAGGGGTGCTGCACCGGCAAGGGTCACTGTAAGGAGGTCAGGGGAGACGAGGAAGCGAGAGAGAGGTCAAGAGGAAAAGAGGGGGGAGCGGAGGTTGAGAAGAGGCAAGTTATCGAGGAGGATTGAAGGATTGGGGGGAACAGCAGCATAAAAATGGAAGTCCAAAGGAGGAAAGGGCGGGGGATGACTTGGCGGATTCGGAGAAAGGTCAAGGACAAGGAGGGAGGAAGGCGCGTGTGGGAAACTATGGCAACGAGTGTGTCGGGCACATGAGCGACCACAGCTCTGTGACATCCACAGACAAACGGCTTGATGAGCATCATGTGGTGAATCGGGTGCTGAATCCAGCAAGCTACCACCGGCTCCAGGATCAACTGCAGCAGGTCTTCAATCAGCGTAGTGAGCAGTTTCCACGACATGCAATGTGGCCACCCAGCCCATCGCGTTCCTCCAACCACCCCAACCAACCCACAAACAATGTCCAAGGGCGATGAAGCTCCCAACACGTCCGATCCACACTACAGGCAGATGGATGAGTCGTTTGATCCGATGAGCCTGACACGAACCCAAGCTGCTCCGGCCTGGGTCCCATGGCTTTTCGGTGGGGCATTGCTGCTTGTTTCCCTCTTTGCGGGCTATGCTGCGGGGCTGATCGACAATAGGGCCACTGTCAATTGCCTTCTCGCGGGCTTGGCACTGTTGGTCGTCGGCTGCTGCTGCTACCCCGTTGCTGCTTTCCGTGTGCACCGAGACAATCCTGACGCGCCCGAAAAAGTCGTCCTCGGCCTGGAAAAGACCGCTTCGTTCGCTGTTGGTGGCGCTGTGTTTGTTACTGGGGTATTCACCCTGATTGGCGGCGCCATTTCCTCCGACGAGCTCATCACAACCATCGGTGCTCTTCTCATTGGCTGCACAATCATCCTGTGCATCTTGCTCAAGGTCAAGGGCGACAGCTGGGGCATCACCACCACCACCATGTGAGCTGTGAGATGCATTGAGACATCAATGTTCGTGACATATACCCACCCCTGGCGCCCACACGTGTTGGCTCCCCACCTGCCTCGACATGGAGTCGCAAAACGATAGTTGGCTTCCATTTTGTGCAATCTGGTTCGACCACAACCTCGCTCTCGCTCTCTCCTTCCCGAATTCACACATCACTGTGTCACTAAACCGTGGTCGATGTGATGCTCAACGACAACGTTCACACTGCTCCTGACCTCCTGCAGTCCGGCGACGTCGACCTCAACGACTCCAAAGTCTGTGCACAGAGAGCAGAACAGTTCAACTGCGTCATGATGCACCGCCGTTGTGTTTGGCAACATCATGGTTCCTGGATGTGACTCCTACTGCAAAGAACATCGAAAAGAACACGATCGACGAGACCGTCCGTGGCAACTCTGTTTGAAGGAAACCCTGCCATATGGGATACAAATGATTGACAGGTTGATGATGAGCACGTTGAAGAGGCTGGAAAGAATGGGTGGGTATTTCTCTTGCAGCAAAGGAATTGTATATGGGGGGTTGAGGGTGGGGAGGATGAGTCTGCGTGAGGGCGGCCAAGACAACCTTGGACAACAGGCATGGCACGTGTGTGTATCGTTCACCCTGTCAGCCATGTGGCATGAATGGATTTGAGTTGTAGCTTGCTCTGGTGGTGTTTATGGGGTGGTCGGTGGATTGGTGGCGAGGTGGCCTCAACGAGCCTCTGGTCTCTCTGTTGGTTGCCCCTGTGTGCTGCTGCTGTGCGTGGTGGATACTATGACGACCCATTGGCCCTTGGTGACACCGTGGATGTGTGAATGACACAGGCGCAAGTAGAAACACCGCCTGTGAGGATCAACGCACACAAAACCCGCCCTGTGTCGGCACACAGCCCCCGCTGGATCCTGAGGCCAAGCGGATTGACGAGTGCATGGGAAACACACGCACAGACGCAGTTTCGTATTTGGGGTGATTTTGGTGGAGAGCGGCTGGTTGTTCACCATGTCGACAATGGTCGAAAAGTGGCGAAAAGTGGAATGAGGGTCAGTGGGGTGTGGTTGATGTGTGGAGGGCGGAGACCGAGGCTGAGGGCATGGGGCGGCCTGTGGTGCGAGCAGGGGGGCGGCAAAGGTGCGGGTGCTCGGCCACCGCCTGAAACCTGCTGCGTGAGTGTCTGCGACACTGCTCACGAATGCACAGCCTGACTGTGGTAGAAGTGTTCTTGGGCAGGTGATGGATGACTTTGCACAGGTTCAAGGGGTGGGCGTGCTGATCAAGGGGGTGTGTGGTCCGTGGGAGGGCGGTTTGTGGCGCAGGAAGACGGCGAGGTGCGGCTGGGCTGGCAAGGCGACAAGCAAAAACGACGCCACGACCACCACCAGGCACATTTTTCATCGAAATTGGGGGACTTGGTGGAGAGGTGGAGTGGGATGATGGGGCCCAGAGAACGGAGGATGAGGGCGTGGAGGGGCCTGTGGCGTGTGTGGGAGGCGGAGTTGATGGACTCGGGATGGCCACACTGTTACAAAATCGCCCAGGATGGCAAGGGAGAGAGGGTATAGGGATGGATGGTGGTAGAGAGGGGTGGAGAGCGAAGGAAGGAGGGTGGGGTATTGTGTGTCCATGGACACAGCCTTCGGCACACGCGGGCCGAAGAGCAGGGAAAATGGGCGGCGACTCAGACTGGGGAAGAGTAAGCAGGGTGGAGAGTCAACCATGTCGCAAGGATCAGATTGGTGGACGCCATTGGGATTGTATGGGGCGCATGGGTGAACACAGTGGCAGGCAGGAGGAGGAGGCCAACTGTTTCCTTCCATGCTGGTGGCACTGAAGGACAAAGACAGAATGGTGCGCGTAGCACTCTGGAGATTGGTATCAGATCATGGATGCACTGGGCAGTGTGAAAGAGGGCATGCATGGGCGGTGGAGGCAGACAAAGGCCAATTGAAGATGGCAAGTCGTGGCAGGCGCTGCTGGGAAGGACGAGGGAGGAATGTGTGGAGGTTAGTAGAGTGAAGAGGGGAGGTGTGGTTCATTCATGTGTGGTGGTGGTGGAGGTGGGTGGAGGAAGAGGGACTGGAGTGGGCTGGAGGCATGGGCAAGTGTGGTGGAGCGCCGTCCTGATGTGGATTGTGGCGTAGTGGGGTTGAATGTAGGTAGGCAGTTTGTGAACAGTGATTGGGTGTGTGTTGTGAACGCGGGATGTAAAGGCGGCGAAGAAGGAACAGAGTGCTCCTGGTCCTCCGTGCGGAGTTGCATCCAACGCATCTTGCACACAACACACATTCAGAACAGTCATTGGGTAGGGAAGGGTGAGGGGGTCGGGGACTTGTGCGTGTGTGGGTGGGATAGGGAGAGAGTCGCGAATCGTGAAGGCTGACTCTCATGGGCTATCGCAGGAAAGATGGGCTTGCGAAAGGAAGAATGGGTGGAATTGTTGCAGAGCGGGGACCATGGGCGGATTGTGGAAGCTTTGGAGGCTGAGGGAACGGTGAGTTAGCGGAAAGAAATCGGGAGGGTTTGGTGAGCGTGACGTTGATGGTCGTACAAGGGGAAGGGAAGGAGGGATGGGGGTAGGGTGGGTGTGATGGTGTGTGTACAAAGGTTGGGACGTGTGTTGACACGTCGCACACAGGGTTTGGATCTTGGCAACGTGGACCTGGGAGACAAGAGAGCAGTGGCACTTGCGCGGGCACTAGCTCAGAACAGCAGCTTGCAGAGACTGGACCTCAGCAGCAACAAAATCGGTGCATATGGAGCAACATCACTGGCGCGGGTGCTGATTGGGAACACCAGCTTGCAGGTACTGGACCTGGGAAACAACAGCCTTGGGGCAAAAGGAGCAGCTGCACTTGCGCAGGCACTGTGTGAGAACAGCAGCTTGCAGAGACTGGAGCTCAACACCAACAGCATCGGGGCAAAAGGAGCAGCAGCACTTGCGCAGGCACTGTGTGAGAACAGCAGCTTGCAGTCGCTGGACCTCGGCTACAACAGCATCGGGGCAGAAGGAGCAGCAGCACTGGGGCAGGCACTGAGTGAGAATAGCAGCTTGCAGAAACTGTACCTTGGTAGCAACATCATCGGGGCAGATGGAGCAGCAGCCCTGGCGCAGGCACTGATGGAGAACAGCAGCTTGAAGAGCCTTGACCTCAGAATCAACAGCATCGCCGAAGGAGCAACAGAACTGGCGCAGGCACTATGTGAGAACAGCAGCTTGCACATACTGAACCTCAGCAAAAACAGCATCGGGGAAGAAGGCGCCACAGCCCTGGGGCAGGCACTGAGAGAGAACAGCAGCTTGCAGTCACTGGACCTTGGTAGCAACAGCATCGGTGCAGAAAGCGCAGCAGCACTGGGGCAGGCACTGAGTGAGAACAGCAGCATACAGGCACTGGACCTCAGCATCAACATCATCGGGGATGAAGGGGCAGCAGCACTGGCGCGGGCGTTGAATGAGAACAACAGCTTGCAGACACTGAACCTCAGCCTAAATAGCATCGGAGAAGAAGGAGCTTTTGCATTGGAGCAGGCGATGGAAGGCAATCGGTCCTGCCTTAACATTTTGGGTGTTTACAGCAGTGTAGCCCTCAATATCTCGCTTTCCCGCAATCAGCAACACGCAGAGGCGTTCGTTTCAGCCGCTCGCTCTGCAGACACTGACACGATGGAAAAGCTCCTGCAATGGGGTGTGCCCATCGAAACGTGTCATGCTGAAGACACAGCCCTGACCGTTGCTGCCAGAGCTGGGAACCTGCTTCTGTGTGAATGGCTCGTAGAGCACGGTGCCAGCCCTTCCACTCGGCATGGGAATGTGATTCCCATCAGTGCCATGGAGATTGCCATCCAAGAGCACCACACGATGTTGGTTGCCCTCTTTGGACTCGAGATGGTCTTTTCTTCAGCCGCGGAGCTTCGAAAACAAATTGAGAGTGTGAAGGACACGTGCTCAGAGCTATCCCTACGACAGGAAGGGGATTCAGTGAAGGAACTGCCAGAGGAGATTGGGAGGTTGCAGGAGCTGCGTGTGCTCGACTTGACGCGATCTGGCATCAGTGTGTTGCCCAGACGAGCCATGGCCAAGCTCAAGAGGCTGGAACACTTGCTACTGGAGCATGACGAGGCGTTGGATGATGTCCCCGGGTTTGTGGTGAAGAAAGGAGGAAAGGCGGTAGTGGAGTATCTGGGAAGGATGGATACTGCGTGGGAATGGGTGAACTGGATGGTCCTTGGACATGGTGGACAGGGCAAGACGACGCTGATCGACACGATGCAGCGGAACAGCTCGGGGAAGGAGAGGAGGCGAGTGTTGTTCAGACGGAGAACACGGAAACAGAAGCTGGACAAAGAAGTGAGGACGACGGATGCAACACACAGCATGGATGTGTATGAGTTTGATCTGAGGGATGGGGATGTGCGTGTGCGCATCAGTGACTATGGTGGACAGGCAGAGTACTGGGTGGGCCACCAGTACCTGTTGATGGGCCAGGGCGGGGTGTTTGTGCTGGTGGCATCGATGGTGGCGTGGGATGCGGTGGCAGGTGGACACAGGGTGGACATGCAGGCAGCACGTGGGGAGCTGGAGGTGTGGCTGGACATGGTGGCGAGCAAGGTGGCAAGCAAGGTGGCAGGGAAGAAGAAGCCGCAGATGTGGTTTGTGGTGACGCATGCAGATCTGGGAGAGAAGGTGAATGTGGGGGAGAGGATGGATCGGGAAGAGGCACGTGGGATGGTGCAAGGGTGGGTGGAAGGGTGGAAGGAGAGCAAGAGGTACGAGCAGCTGCGGATGGATGCAGAGAAGGGAGTGTTTGTGGTAGATGGAGATGTATGGAAGGACAACGTGGATGGGCTGTTGGGCAGTCTGGAGGAAGCGAGTGTGGCACTGGCAGAGGAGAGGATGGTGCCACGCGGGACGGTGGAGCTGCAGAAGTATGTGCAGGGACTACGGGAGAGTGACGGGATGGAACAGCCGTGGATGCGTGAGGAGGAATTGGGGGAGATGGTGAAGGGGAATGATGGGATGGCGGAGCACTTTCCGAGCAAGAGCGGGCGGATCTTTCATTCATCGCTGGAGGAACTGCACCACATGCAGGAGGTGGTGTGGCACAGAGGGGCAGGGGTGGTTGTGCTGGACCCTGTGTGGCTGGCAAAGCTGATGGGAGGGTTTGTGAGTGGGGAGCATGTGCAAGGACTGGACAAAGGGAGGCAGATCGGGGAGGGTAAGCACCACGGGCTGGTGCAATGGGATGATGGATTGCGGGAGCAGGTGGGGAGGCTGCATGCGGAGTTGTGGGGAGGAGGAGGTGGTGGTGGTGAGGATGGGGTGGCGGATATGCTGCTGGAGCTGCTGTGCGAGGTGGAGATGTGTGCACGTGTGGGGACAGACACACTTGTGTTTCCGTTTCTGCGGACGGTGGAGATGAAGCTGCCTGTGGAGTGGATGGCAGAGAACGGGTGTCGGATTGGACGGCGGTTTGTGTGGGTGGTGGAGGGGGAGGAAGGAGAAGGGGAGGAGGAGCACCAGGACGAGGCATGGCAGGCAGATAATTGGCACATGCTGCCACCTGCGCTGTTCAATCTGGTGCAGGTGCGGCTGATTGAGGCATTCCCAGATGGGGTGGTGGAGCCGGAGCAAGTGCATGTGAACTGGATGCACGTGTGGCCCAAGGATGCACCGCACATTGTGGCTGTGCATGAGCCACACACACGGTATGTGGACGTGGTGGTGGCGAGTGATGGATGGGCGGATGTGGTGGAGACAATGGGCAAAGTGGAGGCACTTGTGCGGAGTGTGGCAGAGCAGAGTGGGTTGTGTGATGGGCTGGGCAGTGGACTGAGGTGCTATCCGCTGTGTCACCGGTGCTTGGCGAGTGGAGAGGTGGAGGAGGTGCTGCGGATGGACTGGGCACAGCATGAGCTGCGCGTGGATGTACAGGAGTTGGCAGAGGTGGAGAGGGAGAAGTGCGGGTCATGCAAGGTGCACAAGGTCAACCTTTGGACACAAGTGCTGCTGTATGGACGGAAGCTGGAAGGGGAAGAGGCGTGGGAGGAGCTTCAGGCGTGGAGAAAGGGGGTGGAAGGGAGGTTTCAGAGGGTGGAGGACCGCGTGGAGACACAGAGAAGGGTGTTGAGCACGATGAATAAGCGGATGGGGGTGATGGCCACGAAGGAGGATCTGGGAGATGTGTTTACCAAGTTGACGAAGCTGGAGACCAAAGTGGGACACTCGGTACGGGCCATCAAGCACCTGGGTGCACAGTACAAGGATGTGTTGGGATGGACGACGGAGCTGCAGATGGACAAGGGAGTGGGTGGGATGGGAATGGCTGAGATGAGGGAGCTGCGTGAACAGCTCGCAAGGACAAAGGCACGGCTGGACGAGATGGGATCGTCGTCTGGGGACAGCGAGTGGGTGGTGGAGGTGAGGACAGCGGTGGTGGATTTGCAGATGCAAATGCAGGAGCTGAGGGACATCGCAGACGGGTCTGCGGATGGTGGAGAGGACGTGTGACAGGGAATGAATGACGTACGTGATGAAACTGCCAGCGGCCTGTTCCTGGGTGGCACGGCGACGATGGTGCACCTCGAGATAGGCCACAGTGAGCAATGCCAACAAACGCATCTGGGCTTGGTTGTCTGTGAATCCAGAGGGCAGTTGGGCACGCAGTCGATGTGCAAACTCTTCCTTCTCGGTCAACCCAGCCTGTTGCGCCGCATGCCACACTGCTTGGGTCCACCGCGCCCACACGCGACGGTTGCGCACCTGCATCTGCTCTACATCTTGGTCCTCATCACTGTCACCTGCACGGGCACCACCCTGGCCATGGCCATCGTCTGTGGCACCGTCGCCATCCCCGTCTGCAGAAGATGCAGCCACGTCGCCAGAAGCCGTGTGTGATGGGGGCCCATCCACAAGCATGTCGATGAGGCGGTCCCATTCCGGGTGGAGACGCATGCGTTGGATGGATCGTTCGGGATTGGGAGGCCCTTGGTCGACGGGAGTGCCCACGTGTCGTCCCAGTTCACGCACGGTACGCCAGCTCTCACGTGCCTCCATCATTGTGTTGAGCATGTTGGACATCTTTGCACCCAGGGATCGATCCACCCCACAGCCAATGGACAGCACCACCATGGGCGTGGGTGACGGTGTCCCACGCTGCTGCCCGTCCTCCGTTTCCTCTCTTTCCTCCACGGTCTCTGCCACCGTGGCACTGCTGCTGCTGCTGCTGCTGCTGCTGCTGCTGCTCGTGGAGGCCGTGGCTGAGGATGAGGCCGAGTCCAGGGCGTGTTCGACCCGTGCAAAGGCAGGCAGGACGGGATTGTTGGCAAAGAAGCCACCGTCGATGAGTTTGTGTCCGTTTGGAATCACAGTGCGGTCGTGCACCTCCCAGGCACGCTTGTCCGTGGGCAATCGGCGATCGTCGTCATTGCAAGGACACGGTTGGTCGTCCACACACGACTGGTCCGCACATCCACAGCGCATGGTCACCGCCGGAATGAAGGGATACGCAGCCGACGTGGCTTGGGCCGCCACGCGGATGTACTTGGTCTGGTTCAGCTGCGGGTAGCCCTGGTCCTCGCACCCAGGCCCATCGCCTCCCTTCTTCCGCTCCTGCCTGCTTCCCACAAACTCCAGCAGATGAGTGTTCATGTCTGTGGCATCCAACACGGTGATGTACACCGACGACGCAGTGGCAATGCATCCGCCGTCGGGAAACTGGTCGGCCAGCAGATCACGCACGTACGCCTCCCCGTCGCTCTTGTCGTACAGTGCCAGGTTGTCAATCATGGCCATGTCTTGCTCCACGCCTGTTTCCCATTCCATCGGCGTGTACGCCGTCACTGTGCGTCCCACCCGCGTCGATGACCACCAGCTCGTCAGCTTGTCTGGCAAAAGCGTGGAGCCCAACCAGTTGCCCGTGGCCCCCGTCGCCGCCCACGGTGCATAGTACGCCACACTGGCAACCAAATGTGCATAGTCACGTGCAGTGGGCTCATGGCCAAGCACCCACTTGCGATGGGCGAACCTGGCCATGCCCTCGGCCTGGAAGTTGCTGGCAAACGTGTCCACGTCCAGCAGCTGCCGAAAAAGGGATCCGGCCTCGGTGAACAAGAAGCGCCCTGCGTCGATGGGTGTCTCAAATGAGTACCGGAATGCAGGCGTGGCTGTGGATGGCTCATTGTCGTCTGTATCTGCGGGTGTGGTCGGTACGCCGTAGTTCAGGGCCAGGCAAAGCAGGCCGCCAATGGAGGTTCCTGACCAGGAATCCGCCAACTGCCGCACGTCGCTCACTCTGCTGCGCAGCTGGACCTCGCGCAGCAGAATGCACGGCACGATTCCCTTGACCCCGCCCGCGTCGATGGAGATGTGTCGATGTGCAGCCGGTGGTGGTGGTGGTGGCGTGGTGTGCTCCATGTCTGTGTGGCCGGCGGTGCTGCTGGCGAACATGAAAAGCGTGTGTTTTGGGCCCCTTTTTTCTTTTCGTTGGGCGCCGCTTTGGCTTGGACAGGTCCTCCCTCAGCCATCATCCCCATTGGCATTGTGTCATGGACCCACTTTACAGGAAATTTGGTTTTTGTTGCGGTGCAGAACCTGCAAACTGCCCCCGACATGGATGTCCCACGCACTCTCTGCTGCTGCTGCTCAACACACACACACCAAGTCCAGTCCACGCCCAGTCCACGCCCACGCCCACACATCACCACACGCACATTTCTCTCTTTTTGGCCACATTCGCACCGAATTGTACATCGCGCCGTCGCTTCTTCAACTGTGGACCGAGACCAGGTCGCAGAAAGCCGGGTGCTACGCAGGGCCGGAATGGACACACACGCCGACCGCAGAGGAACCGGAGTTGTTGTCTTTTCCCTTCCTCTACGGTCGCCGGTGCATATTCCGGCCCCTGACGCATTCCCGTCTTTGTGCGAGGCTGCTTTCGGTCCTCAGCTGGAGGTGTGTATCAACGGGGTGTGGCCCTGGCCTTTCGTGGATCAGCCAGCCAGAAATGCAGTGCAAGCCCAGGGTGTGTTTTGCATGTGAAAACACCCTGGACTCACACTCTTCCTGGCTGACACCACCCAAGAAAGGCCTGATCAAACCCCGTTGTACAAACCATTCAGAAGGCGCAATGCAAACTCATGATGCGCAAGGGAGGAGGACGACGGATGGGGGTGAAAGGGGGGCCTTGGGTGCCGTATGTCGGCGTCCCCTTGCCCCTCTCATTCCCCCCGTCATCGTCGTTCTGCCCCTTTGCTCGTTCTGTGGTGGCAAACACGCACACGGCAGCCACAGACACGTCGCATGGTTGCGTGGTCTGCTGCTGCTGTGCTTTCTGTGTTGCCATTTGTGGTGTCGTGGTTGTGTGTTGTCTCGTGTCGTGTCGTGCCCTGTCCTCGTGTCTGCTGCCGCGCGTGTGCAACATCATCCCCAACGCTCACTTTGCCTCTACAAAGTCCTTTGCATCCCAGGCCCAGGTTGCACTCTCCACCACCTCCAGCGATGTGTCGAGCAGAAAGTACGACTGGCCGATGCACACGACCCAGGCCACGGCGTCCTTGTCCAACATGGTGTCCACCTCCAGCAACACACAGTGTGCGGAATGGTCGTCCAGTTCCTCGTAGCCGACGAATGCACGCCAAAACAGACCTCTGCTTGGCCATGCCTTGCGCACGGTTGCGTTCAGCGTCAGCCCGAGCTCGCTGCTCAATTGCTCCACCAGGTCGTGGTTGACCCTGCTTGCCTCGGGCACATCAAAGATCGTGTCTGCATCGTCCATGGCAAAGGTCGGCCGACATTCGTCAAAGACGCGTTCGACCACGTCCAGCGCCTCTTCGTCCGAGTCGCCCCAGCTCCAGAGTGTGCGTCCATCGTCCGACAGAGTCCACTGTTCCTCCCAATCCCACTCTTCATCGAATGAGTCACTGTCTGAGTCCCATTCACTCCATTCACTGCTGCTGTCGC
This sequence comes from Mantamonas sphyraenae, assembly GCA_026936335.1. Lineage (NCBI taxonomy): Eukaryota > Mantamonadidae > Mantamonas > Mantamonas sphyraenae. The sequence continues at coordinate 20,430 of JAPMXV010000077.1, read as the reverse complement.
TGTCGTCGTCCTGGCTGGACTGGCAGCTGCTGCAGGCGCTCGATCTGCGCGTGACTGCATCTCGGAAGTTGGCTGTGCCAGGAATGGGCACACGACACACATGCCAGGAAGGAAGGACACAATCGACTGTCCAAGTGGAGTCGAGGACAACGGTGCGTCCCATGCTGGTGTGCACCAGAGTGACGTCCCGGTAGGTGGCCAGCCAGTGCGCTTCGTCGTCGTTCTCCAGCCGCAGCGCTTTGCCCTCACGCAGGCGTTCATCCAGCAGTTCCTTGAACATGGTCGGCAGTGTGTCCACATCCAGCACCTGGTACCTTCTGGAGCTGATCTGCCACCACGGTCGAGCAGAAATGCCTCGCGGCTGGCTGCCTGGGAGCGAAAGGAACTCGGGATGCACGCACTCGTTGGCGGGAATGCCCGTTTTCACAACGTGGTCACCCGTGTGGAAGACCACCCTGCAGGCAGGGGTGACCACGTGCAGATGGACGCCCTCCAGAACAAGCACAGCCTTGTCCAGATCCTTCTTCCATTGCTTCACATGCTGGTAGCGCTGGTTTTCGCGCTGGTTGGCGTGTTTGGTCACCTTTGCTGTGCGCAGCCATCGCTTGACGTACAGCTTGAGCGGGCCGAGGTCACGCAGAAAGCAGGCTTTGGCATGCGTTTCTGTGTCCCTGTGGAGCACTTTGATGGCAAATGAGGCGTCCCATCCCTCGGGAAGGTCGGTTGAGGAACGGTGCTGCCAGGTCGCGCGGAAAAGGGTCCATTGTTCCGCTGCGTCGAGGGCGCTGGCAGGCAATGGGGAACCGGCAGCGAGTTGAAACGGTGTGTGCAGCTGCTCATCAAGACCATATTGCGATTGGGCTGGCACAGTCGATGTGCCGAGGCCGTTGTCTCCCTCTGCACGCTCCGGGGAGAACTGCGGGGATTTGCGGCGGTGGGATTTGCCAGCGCCGGGCAAAACACGCTGGGCAACCTCGGCTGGGACTTGCACTTGCTTTGTTGCGGCGCGAGTGTGTGTGGGTTTGGATGAGGATGGAAAGCGCTGCGGGTTGGAAGCAGAGGTGGCTTTCAGCTGATACCAGCCTTGGGGTGTTGTGACGAATACGTAATCGACGGTGGACATGGGCGGAAGCTGGGGTGATCCGATGGATTGGGATTGGTGGGGCACTTCTCACTGATGGCAGTGAGTTGGGGGTTGGGTTGTTTTGTGATGTGGTGAACCCTTGCATGCGGGGGCGCATGGTGGAAAACCGACATGATTGCATTGGTTGTCGAAGTCGTCTGTGACGCAAGCTCGCCTTTTGCTGCTCATCCTGCTCTTCTTCTTCTTCCGCGTGTGCGGGTGCTGGTGCTGGCGGTTTCAGTTGGGGTACTTGGGGTGCTGGTGCTGGCGGGTTCACTGGGGGTGCTGGCGGCACATTCGCTATTGGCTCTCTTGAAAGCTTCCAGCACCTGCTTGCCTGCATTGGAGACGGTGATGTGATCAAATCGTTCTCCGTGCTGGTTGTTGGTCAAGCCTGGTGGATTGCTGACGTTCTGAAATCTGCGCCCAATGGACTTGCGAGAGTGCGTGGCCATGTGCAAGAAGAGGCCAATGGGCAGCCCAGCTTGCTGTTCAATTGCCTCCACCTCCTTGCGGGTGGTACGCAGGTAATTCCCAAATTTCTTGCCCTCGTGGAAGCTGAAGAACGTTTCCACCGCGAAAGTGTGGACGCGCAAGTTTGTGTTTTCGGCGATTGCGGCCTTGACGTTGTCGGTGAGGTTGACATGCAGCTTACGGCGAATCGTGCACAGGACGCGGTCCAGGTTGATCTTTTTGGAGAGTGCATTCCACGTGGAATTCCAGTTTGCCAACGCGTTGGATGCCGGCTGGTCACGCGTGAACGGAACCGCACCTTTGACGAGCGAGGCCAAATCAAAGAGGGGCTGCAGAGGTGGGGCATGGGGACCGGGTGTTTCAGACACGAGGACCCATCTGTTGTTGACGGTACGATGGAGCCACAGCCCCTGGGATGGTTCGATGCAGACGAGCTGGAACGCATTGTCTTCAGCGAGGAGGGTGCTTGCGTTTGGTGGCCCCAAGGTACCATTCAAGCCAAGCAGGAGCACATCTACGGCTGCTTGGTGGTCAAAGTGCTTGCTGGCAGCGTTTGTGGCGGTGGTGAGCTTGGCATTTGGCCTCTTGTCAAAGGTGAGGATCCTGAGGTTGAAGTCATCCTCGCTGGACGTGGTGTTGTTGTACACGTCACTGATGTGACGATCTACACGACTCGTGCGTGTGCCTCTTGTGCTTGAGGAGCCGGAAGAGCTTGATGAGCTGACCGACCTGGAGTCGTCGAGAGAGGGGGAATTGGAAACATCGATGCTTTGGTCCTGACCGTCGTCTGCGTCGTCGCTTTCCATGTCGTTTTCGTCCTCGTTGTCGCTTTTTTCGGGCGACTCCACGTCGTCTTCCTCGGTTTCTTCGGGACTTTCTTCGGGCAATTCCGATTCAATGGTCATCGTTGGGGGGTGTGAAGCCGTCGGCTCATGGTCGGCTGGCCCACGGCTGTGTGATTCGTCCGCGAGCACGCGTTGGCGGGCGGCATCGGGTTGATCGTGATCAGCGATCTCGGACCCGTCCTCAAGCGCATTTCGGGAGCGCTTTCGATGCGTCGAGGAGGGGGGAGTGGAGGGGAGAGACTCATTGGATGGGTCTCGGGTGTCTTGGGAAGGGGGAGTGTTGTCCATGGTTGTTCAGGCGGTGGTTTGAAGTATTGGCGCCAGAACCGCGCGCTCAATTGACGCTGGCGTCACTCTCACGCACAATGGCTGGTGTTTGATGCGGATGGCGCTGTTGAGGCGCTGTCCATGTCTGTTTAGACGTGGAATTCAATGGTATGAGGTGCGGTGGGTTCTCCTCAGCCTGTGCGGTGGCCGCGAATGCGGGTGGCTTTCGCGCCAACAGTTTGCAGGGCGCTCACACCTGGGAGAGGTCATTCTGGAGCAAGCCACGCGAGATCCTGGGTTGGCATCAACTGGGAAAGGCAATAGTAGTGGTTACGGGTCGATTGGATGCATGTAGGACAGGGGTAGCCGAATGGACGGGTCAAAGTTAAAAGTTACTTTGACCAGCGCTCTCAAATTTGGCAAGGCACGCGCTCAGTTACTTTGACACGAACTTTGACACCCCCCCATCCATCCAACACAGCCCTCCCCATGAGCACACACGACAATGAGAGATGGAAATCGGAGATGATGTTCTGGGACAGGGTCGAGGACCTTACCGAGAGATGGATGAGAGAACCTCCCCCAGGGGTTGCTGGTATTGAGCTTGACGCAAGGCCTCAAGGCGTCTGCGTGAAAATCACGTACAGGCAGGCGTCCCCAGGCCAAGAGGTGGCGTCCAAGCTTGGTACGGTGCAGTCCGCAGTCCTGGAACAAGACGGACAATTGGACAGGGACTCCTCTCGCAGCAGCAGCAGCAGCAGCAGTAGCAGCAGCAGCAGGAGGAGGCGTGGGGGTGCCTGTGCGGAATGCGACGCGCGGGCGGTGTTTGCCAACGACACACAGAGTCGCAAGGAGAAGTTGGACGCCATGAAACGCGGTACCTGGAAGCGCTACAGCTCTTCAGAGGTCTTCAAAGAGCTCTGCGCATACGAAAGTGCGAAAAGACGTGTGTGGCGGGCTTATATGGACGGCACGCGGGCGACGCACTGGTGCAAGGTAGAAGACGCAGCATGCACAGGATTCCTCCGTGCACTGGCAGATGTGCTGCGTGGATGTGTTGAGGAGAGTGCGGAGAAATACGAAGGTGGCCCCGGCCTCAAGAGGCTGGCTTTAGAGGTGAAGGCCGTGGTTCGTCTGGTCGTGGGACAAAGTGAAAGGGCCAATGGGGCCATGACCAGTGAGCAAAGGTCGTGCTTTGAAAGCTTCGAAAACTGGTGTGGGAGTATCATGGAGGATGCTGCACGTGTTGCAAAGCTCAGTGCTGCCAGGAAAAAACTCACGCCCAGCTACTTGCGGGAAATGTGCAAGAAGTGTCTGCAAAAACCCAACACGGACTCATACTTTGACCTCGTACAGCCTTTCCTAATTTGCACCCTGGCATGCAGCAACAAGGGACCTGCCAGTGCGATGTCGTGGGCAAGTGCGACGTACTTTGAGGACGAGGAACTGTGGAAACGACACCAGACAACGCTGCAGCCACACGCAAGGGGAGTCCGGTCAGCAGCGGTGTTGCATGACACCGAAAAATGCCTGCTGAAGGTCGCATGGAAGGATAGGACCGGCCAAGTGCTCGAAGCCGAACACCTGCTTGAAGTCTTTTACAGCGCGAGAATCTGCGTTGCTCACCAGGAGGAGACGCTATCGGCCCAATCAAGAAGGTACTTTTTTCTGAACCCAGAAAAAAGGAATCACCGTAGCGAAGCCACACAGATTGTGCGGCGTGAGCATTGGTTGAACCAAGTGCTGAAGAACGAGCTCAGGGATTGTCATGTGAACTGGAGACTTGTGCGGCACGCCGCCCAAGAGCCAGAGGGTGGCTCAAGCGGTCCCGGGCCGTCAGATGAGGAGAAAGAGTTGTGGAGCACACTCCTGAGGAATGTGTGGGAGCCCGGGACGACGACCGCCGCGGTGAGCTCATCTTCGTCGTCATCGTCGTCAGCAACAACAACAACATCGTCTTACGAAATGTCTGTGGATGAAGGGGACGAGGAAGACGAGGAAGACGAGGAAGAGGAGGAGGAGGAGGAGGAGGAGGAGGAGGAGGAGGAGGAGGAGGAAGAGGAAGACGAGTACGGCAGCGACGCATCCAAGGCGTCAGGCAAGCGTACAGTGCAGAGGACATCAACGAGGAGGACTCGGCGCAGGACCAATGGTTCAGGTGTATAGAAATAGATGTAGAAACGCGTGCCGGTGTCTGCCGCGGATTGCCGCGGATTGCCGAGCCTTGGAATCGCATATTTGCACACCAAACATCATACCGATGCATTGCGTACTCTTGACAACCAAGTAGGAGGATGCGCATGGGTATGCACATACATGGGCGTGATTGTGGATTCAACAGACCCTTGTGGTTGCCCGGGGGAGGGGAGATGTGCAAGTGTGCACATCTCACCGCCACTTTTTTTTTGGTGGCTGCCTGCCGTGGCACCGCCCCCGCGTGTTGCCGCAGCAGCCGGGGGCGCTTTTTTCGCATCAACCACGCACACCGAAGCATGTGTACACATGGGAGTCTGGCGGGGGATTGAAAACATGCATGCTCACACCTGTGCCCAAAGTTGGGACCTCAAAGACCCTTGTGGCTGCCTGGAGGACGCGTTTTGTGCAGTGCTGCGGCGCAAAGCTGGAAAATGAAACTGAGATCGGCTGGCTGGAAAAGGCAGCACATGCATGCATGCAACACGGTCACATGTGACAGGCGTTTGGGATGGAGGTGATAGGAATGGAAATGCGGGTGATGTGGGCGGGATGCGTGTGGGTTGGAGGGTGTGAGGGGTGGTGTGGTTGGCGCCCCACCCCCCCAAACAAATCCATGGGTCCCCATGAGCACCCACAACATTCAGAGTGAATACCTTCCAGATTTTATTGCCCTGAGCAAGTTGTGCATCGAGCATGGGTACACAGTGTCGTATGAGGCGAATGGAGTCAAGTTCACTTGCACTCCCCCTCCGCGGCAAGCAGCAGCAGCAGCCAGAGCAGAGCCTGCTTCTGACCCAGAGGAGACCACAATGATCTTTCAAAACGCCGGAATCAGCGTCTCCTCGTCCTCGTCCTCCAGCAGCAGCAGCAGCAGCCGCAGAAGAGGACCGTGTCCACACTGTGATGCGCAAGCCGTGTTTCAGCAAGGCCACAAAGACACTGGCATGCTGACAGAAGGCGAGTGGGAGCATTACTGCTCAAGTGAGGTCATGGAATTGCTCAAGAAGCACAAAGCTGTGGATAAGCGAGTGTGGAAGGCGTTCATGGCCGGTGTCGGCGACACACACTGGTGCAAGGAGGAAGACGCAGCATGTTTGGAGTTCCTGGACGCAATGGCGGCTAAATGGCACCGGGAGGTTGTTCATCGCAAAGAGACACTCGAAGGAGGCTCGGCTCTGCGCAAGCTGGCGTCGGGATTTGGCAGCGTCGTTGGGGATCTGAACAGGGAGGGCATGGACGATGTCCTGAAGGCACAGTTTGACAGGTTCAAACAGTGGTGTGACGGAAATGCTACGACTGCACGAAAGATTGCTGAATTGCATGCAACAAGAAACCGCATCAACCAGAGTTACGTCTATGAACGCCTTCAATTGGTTGCCCAGAAGGCATTCAGTACAGAGTACAAGGTCTTTCAGCGGTGGCTCATCTGCCATATCGCATGGTTGGATGTTGGGCCTGGAAGCGCAATCTCGTGGGCCAGTGCCTTGTATTTCGAAGATAGGGCGATGTGGGACGAGGCAAAATCGAAGCTGCAGAAGCCTTCCAACGAGGACGGGGAGCCGTCTGCCGTGGTGTGGAACGAACCTACGAAGGGAATGTTGCATATCGCATGGAAAGAAGTGAATGGCCAGGTGAAGGAGGACATGGTGCTGAGAGACATACCCCGTACCTTGACCATCCAGGCGGCTGATGAACGACACAATGGGCGCTTCTTTTTCATCCGGGAGGAACGGGGACATAGGCGGTCACGAAGAAGCGAAATCAACTCACGTGCAGCCTGGTTGAACGACATCCTGAAGGAAGAGTTTGCTGACGACGGCGTCAACTGGCGCTTGCTACGGCACATTTGTGAGGACCCAGGGGCTGGCGCAAGCGGATCAGGGCCATCGGATGAGGAGAAAGAACTGTTTGATGAGCTTGTGGAGAATGCGTGGGAGGGAGAGGCGTCTCGGACAAGGTCGGGGGGTGATGGTGGAGCAGCAACGACGACACGGGCGGTATCGAGCACGAGCACGAGCACTGCAAGATCCTCGTCTGGATATGACACAGCTTCGGATGATGGGTCGGAAGTGGAGGAGGGGGAAGCATTGAGTGACGAGGAAGACGAGTACGGCAGCGACGCCTCCAAGGCATCAGGCAAGCGTACAGTGCAGAGGACATCAACGAGGAGGACACGTCGCAGGACCAACGTTTCAGGTGCTTAGGAATGTATGTAGAACCGTGCTGGGGGTCAGCCGGACGTTGCCGCGCTCTGCCGGGCTGTGCACACCCCAGTTTTTCACACCAAGCATCACCCATACGCATCGTGTACTCTTGGCAACCTAGGAGGAGGATATGCATGGGTATGCACATACATGGGCGTGATCTTGGATTCAACAGACCCTTGTGGCTGCCCGGGGGAGGGGAGATGTGCAAGTGTGCAGATCTCCACCGCCACTTTTTTTTTTGTGGCTGGCTGCTTTGCGCCGGCCCCTGTTCGCCGGAGGTTGCCGCGGCCGCCTGAGGCACTATTTTCGCATCAACCACGCACACCGAAGCATGTGTACACACGAGAGTCTGAAAGGGGATTGAAAACATGCATGCGCACACCTATGCCCAAGCTGGGATCCAGTAGACCCTTGTGGCTGCCTGGAGGACGCGTTTTGTGCAGTGGTGCGCGCACAAGCTGAAAAAAAATAAATCGGCTGGCTGGAAAAGGCAGCACATGCATGCATGCAACACGGTCACATGTGACAGGCGTTTGGGATGGAGGTGATAGGAATGGCAATGCGGGTGATCTGGGAGGGAAAGTGGACGTGCGTGTGGGTTGGAGGGTGTGAGGGGTGGTGGAAGGAGCAGGAGAAATTGGCGGGCGCTGGGTGCGGCGGCCACAGCGGTTGCCTTGGTGTGGCCGATGTCGTGCACCTGCTTGACTTCTGCCTACACGATGCCCTGTGGACGCACGCAGGCGGTTGGGGGGTCGGGAGAGAAAACATAGCGGTGGCAAGGGGGAGCCACTTGCGCGGGATCATCGGTGTGGTGGCGGGGAAGGTGGTGTGTGGACTCGACACCTGGAGTCATGGCGCGGACTGCACATGCATCGTGATGGGGGGAGAGCAGGTGGGAGGTTGGTGGTGGTGGGGATGGATGACGACGCCGTTGAGGTTGATTTGGTTAGGAAAGGGTCGCAGTGGGCGAAGAGGAAAAGTTGTGGAGGCAATGGAGCAGCGTTGTGATTTGGAGAATGGATGAGTGGATGAGCTGGTGATGGGGTATGAGGCATGTGTTGGATGGGCATGTGCACGATATCAGGAGCATGACTCACTGCAGCGCCGTTTCTCCAACACCTTTCCTGCACTGGGAGAAGTCTCAGATGCGATGGAACAGTCAAAGGAGAGGTGTAATGGTTGTCTCGACGCTGTCTGTGGGGTTGTGTGGCTCAACGGTGGCGGTGGAGCCCACATGGGTGAGTTTGAGGAAAACGGGGTGGACGGCGTCGCAACCAACCAAATGAATGGGTACAAGCGGATGAGCAGGGCAGTGGACAGTGGATAGGAGTATTGCACAGCGTGGGGCGGGCGGAAATGCCAATGCATGGCGCCATGCATGTGTGCGGTGGCAGATGCTGCGGAACTGGGCAAACTGGCAAGGGAAGGTGTGCACAGGACGGGTGACGCAGCGGGTGGTGTAAGGGGTTGAGTGTGGCACGGCAGGGAGGGGAAAGCCGACTGCTCTTGTGCAAGCAGACTCGGGCAGGGGACGCAGGCGTGGCCCGTCGCCTTTTTGCGTTCTTCTGAAGGCCCACGATGGACGCGAATGCTGTTGTGTCGACTGTGCGGAGGCAGAGCACGAGTGCACAATGGAGGACTGAACGCAGAAGGTGTCCTGAAGTCAGGGACTGGGGAGCAAGCCATTGTTTGGTAGGTGAGTGATGAGGTTTTGACGGGGTTTATGCAGGTATGGATGGTCTGTAGGCAGGCTTGAAGAAGGATTCATCTTTATTGAAGGTAGGCAGCGGCTACTGGGCGCCGGAAAGTGGAACCAGAGGAGTGGACAAGGAGAGAGTGGAGTAGGTGTTCGGATCAAGGGATGCTGTGGGAAGCATGGATGAGAAGGTGACCAGAGTACGAAGTGGAGCATCAACAGTGACTGAGAGTAGTTCTGTGGAGGACATGGCGTGGTGTATGGTGTAGTGTGGGTCGTGCTTGGAGTTGTCGGGCGGGACGGGTGAGGCAAACGTGCAGGAGGAAGAAGGTGGAACGAGAAAGTGACCAGAGTACGGAGTGGAGCATCAAAAATGACTGAGAGTACGTGTGTGGAGGATTAGGCGTGGAGTATGGTGTAGTGTGGGTCGTGTTTGGAGTTGTCGGCCGGGACGAGTGCGGCAAACGTGCAGGAGGCAGAAGGTGGAATGAGAAAGTGACTAGAGTACGGAGTGGAGCAACAACAGAGACTGAGAGTAGTTCTGTCGAGGACATGGCGTGGTGTATGGTGTAGTGTGGGTCGTGTTTGGAGTTGTCGGCCGGGAGGATTGCAGCAAACGTGCAGGCGGCAGAAGGTGGAATGAGAAAGTGACCAGAGTACGGAGTGGAGCATGAACAGTGACTGAGAGTAGTTCTGCGGAGGACATGGCGTGGAGTATGGCGTAGTGTGGGTCGTGCTTGGAGTTGTCGGGCGGGACGAGTGCGGCAAACGTGCAGGAGGCAGAAGGTGGAATGAGAAAGTGACCAGAGTACGGAGTGGAGCATGAACAGTGACTGAGAGTAGTTCTGCGGAGGACATGGCGTGGAGTATGGCGTAGTGTGGGTCGTGCTTGGAGTTGTCGGCCGGGGCGGGTGAGGCAAACGTGCAGAAGGCAGAAGGTAGGATGAGAAAGTGACCAGAGTACGAAGTGGAGCATCAACAGTGACTGAGAGTAGTTCTGTGGAGGACATGGGGTGGTGTATGGTGTAGTGTGGTGCGTGGTTGGAGTTGTCGGGCGGGCCGGGTGAAGCAAACGTGCAGGCGGCAGAAGGTGGAATGAGAAAGTGACCAGAGTACGAAGTGGAGCATCAACAGTGACTGAGAGTAGTTGTGTGGAGGACATGGCGTGGTGCATGGTGTAGTGTGGTTTGTGCTTGGGGTTGTCGGGCGGGACGGGTGAGGCAAACGTGCAGGCGGCAGAAGGTGGAATGAGAAGGTGACCAGAGTACGGAGTGGAGCATCAACAGTGACTGAGAGTAGTTGTGTGGAGGACATGGCGTGGTGTATGGTGTAGTGTGGGTCGTGGTTGTGGTTGTCGGGCGGGCCGGGTGAGGCAGACGTGCAGGCGGCAGAAGGTGAATGAGAAAGTGACCAGAGTACGAAGTGGAGCATCAACAGTGACTGAGAGTAGTTGTGTGGAGGACATGGCGTGGTGCATGGTGTAGTGTGGTTCGTGGTTGGGGAATGTGGCCGGGGCGACTGCAGCAAACGTGCAGGCGGCAGAAGGTGGAATGAGAAAGTGACCAGAGTACGGAGTGGAGCATCAACAGTGACTGAGAGTAGTTGTGTGGAGGACATGGCGTGGTGTATGGTGTAGTGTGGGTCGTGGTTGTGGTTGTCGGGCGGGCCGGGTGAGGCAGACGTGCAGGCGGCAGAAGGTGGATGAGAAAGTGACCAGAGTACGAAGTGGAGCGCCAACAGTGACTGAGAGTAGTTGTGTTGAGGACATGGCGTTGTGTATGGTGTAGTGTGGTTTGTGGTTGGAGTTGTCGGGCGGGACGGGTGCGGCAAACGTGCAGGAGGCAGAAGGTGAATGAGAAAGTGACCAGAGTACGAAGTGGAGCATCAACAGTGACTGAGAGTAGTTGTGTGGAGGACATGGCGTGGTGCATGGTGTAGTGTGGTTTGTGCTTGGGGTTGTCGGGCGGGACGGGTGAGGCAAACGTGCAGGCGGCAGAAGGTGGAATGAGAAAGTGACCAGAGTACGAAGTGGAGCATCAACAGTGACTGAGAGTAGTTGTGTGGAGGACATGGCGTGGTGCATGGTGTAGTGTGGTTTGTGCTTGGGGTTGTCGGCCGGGCCGGGTGAAGCAAACGTGCAGGAGGCAGAAGGTGGAATGAGAAGGTGACCAGAGAACGAAGTGGAGCATCAACAGTGACTGAGAGTAGTACTGTGGAGGACATGGCGTGGTGTATGGTGTAGTGTGGTACGTGCTTGGAGTTGTCGGGCGGGCCGGGTGAGGCAAACGTGCAGGAGGCAGAAGGTGAAATGAGAAGGTGACCAGAGTACGAAGTGGAGCATCAACAGTGACTGAGAGTAGTTCTGTGGAGGACATGGCGTGGAGTATGGCCTAGTGTGGTTCGTGCTTGGAGTTGTCGGGCGGGACGGGTGAGGCAAACGTGCAGGCGGCAGAAGGTGGAATGAGAAAGTGACCAGAGTACGGAGTGGAGCATCAACAGTGACTGAGAGTACGTGTGTGGAGGATTAGGCGTGGAGTATGGTGTAGTGTGGGTCGTGCTTGGAGTTGTCGGGCGGGCCGGGTGAGGCAAACGTGCAGGAGGCAGAGGGTGGAATGAGAAGGTGACCAGAGTACGGAGTGGAGCATCAACAGAGACTGAGAGTAGTTCTGTGGAGGATTAGGCGTGGTGTATGGTGTAGTGTGGTTCGTGCTTGGAGTTGTCGGGCGGGCCGGGTGAGGCAAACGTGCAGGAGGCAGAGGGTGGAATGAGAAGGTGACCAGAGTACGGAGTGGAGCATCAACAGAGACTGAGAGTAGTTCTGTGGAGGATTAGGCGTGGTGTATGGTGTAGTGTGGTTCGTGCTTGGAGTTGTCGGGCGGGACGGGTGAGGCAAACGTGCAGGCGGCAGAAGGTGGAATGAGAAAGTGACCAGAGTACGAAGTGGAGCATCAACAGTGACTGAGAGTAGTTGTGTGGAGGACATGGCGTGGTGCATGGTGTAGTGTGGTTTGTGCTTGGGGTTGTCGGGCGGGACGGGTGAGGCAAACGTGCAGGCGGCAGAAGGTGGAATGAGAAGGTGACCAGAGTACGGAGTGGAGCATCAACAGTGACTGAGAGTAGTTGTGTGGAGGACATGGCGTGGTGTATGGTGTAGTGTGGGTCGTGGTTGTGGTTGTCGGGCGGGCCGGGTGAGGCAGACGTGCAGGCGGCAGAAGGTGAATGAGAAAGTGACCAGAGTACGAAGTGGAGCATCAACAGTGACTGAGAGTAGTTGTGTGGAGGACATGGAGTGGTGCATGGTGTAGTGTGGTTCGTGGTTGGGGAATGTGGCCGGGGCGACTGCAGCAAACGTGCAGGCGGCAGAAGGTGGAATGAGAAAGTGACCAGAGTACGGAGTGGAGCATCAACAGTGACTGAGAGTAGTTGTGTGGAGGACATGGCGTGGTGTATGGTGTAGTGTGGGTCGTGGTTGTGGTTGTCGGGCGGGCCGGGTGAGGCAGACGTGCAGGCGGCAGAAGGTGGATGAGAAAGTGACCAGAGTACGAAGTGGAGCGCCAACAGTGACTGAGAGTAGTTGTGTTGAGGACATGGCGTTGTGTATGGTGTAGTGTGGTTTGTGGTTGGAGTTGTCGGGCGGGACGGGTGCGGCAAACGTGCAGGAGGCAGAAGGTGAATGAGAAAGTGACCAGAGTACGAAGTGGAGCATCAACAGTGACTGAGAGTAGTTGTGTGGAGGACATGGCGTGGTGCATGGTGTAGTGTGGTTTGTGCTTGGGGTTGTCGGGCGGGACGGGTGAGGCAAACGTGCAGGCGGCAGAAGGTGGAATGAGAAAGTGACCAGAGTACGAAGTGGAGCATCAACAGTGACTGAGAGTAGTTGTGTGGAGGACATGGCGTGGTGCATGGTGTAGTGTGGTTTGTGCTTGGGGTTGTCGGCCGGGCCGGGTGAAGCAAACGTGCAGGAGGCAGAAGGTGGAATGAGAAGGTGACCAGAGAACGAAGTGGAGCATCAACAGTGACTGAGAGTAGTACTGTGGAGGACATGGCGTGGTGTATGGTGTAGTGTGGTACGTGCTTGGAGTTGTCGGGCGGGCCGGGTGAGGCAAACGTGCAGGAGGCAGAAGGTGAAAATGAGAAGGTGACCAGAGTACGAAGTGGAGCATCAACAGTGACTGAGAGTAGTTCTGTGGAGGACATGGCGTGGAGTATGGCCTAGTGTGGTTCGTGCTTGGAGTTGTCGGGCGGGACGGGTGAGGCAAACGTGCAGGCGGCAGAAGGTGGAATGAGAAAGTGACCAGAGTACGGAGTGGAGCATCAACAGTGACTGAGAGTACGTGTGTGGAGGATTAGGCGTGGAGTATGGTGTAGTGTGGGTCGTGCTTGGAGTTGTCGGGCGGGCCGGGTGAGGCAAACGTGCAGGAGGCAGAGGGTGGAATGAGAAGGTGACCAGAGTACGGAGTGGAGCATCAACAGAGACTGAGAGTAGTTCTGTGGAGGATTAGGCGTGGTGTATGGTGTAGTGTGGTTCGTGCTTGGAGTTGTCGGGCGGGCCGGGTGAGGCAAACGTGCAGGAGGCAGAGGGTGGAATGAGAAGGTGACCAGAGTACGGAGTGGAGCATCAACAGAGACTGAGAGTAGTTCTGTGGAGGATTAGGCGTGGTGTATGGTGTAGTGTGGTTCGTGCTTGGAGTTGTCGGGCGGGACGGGTGAGGCAAACGTGCAGGCGGCAGAAGGTGGAATGAGAAAGTGACCAGAGTACGAAGTGGAGCATCAACAGTGACTGAGAGTAGTTCTGTGGAGGATTAGGCGTGGTGTATGGTGTAGTGTGGCACGTGGTTGGGGAATGTGGCCGGGAGGACTGAGGCAGGTGTGCAGGAGGCAGAAGGTGGAATGAGAAAGTGACCAGAGTACGAAGTGGAGCATGAACAGTGACTGAGAGTAGTACTGTGGAGGACATGGCGTGGTGTATGGTGTAGTGTGGTTTGTGCTTGGGGTTGTCGGGCGGGACGGGTGAGGCAAACGTGCAGGCGGCAGAAGGTGGAATGAGAAGGTGACCAGAGTACGGAGTGGAGCATCAACAGTGACTGAGAGTAGTTGTGTGGAGGACATGGCGTGGTGTATGGTGTAGTGTGGGTCGTGGTTGTGGTTGTCGGGCGGGCCGGGTGAGGCAGACGTGCAGGCGGCAGAAGGTGAATGAGAAAGTGACCAGAGTACGAAGTGGAGCATCAACAGTGACTGAGAGTAGTTGTGTGGAGGACATGGCGTGTGTGCATGGTGTAGTGTGGTTTGTGCTTGGGGTTGTCGGGCGGGACGGGTGAGGCAAACGTGCAGGCGGCAGAAGGTGGAATGAGAAAGTGACCAGAGTACGAAGTGGAGCATCAACAGTGACTGAGAGTAGTTCTGTGGAGGACATGGCGTGGTGTATGGTGTAGTGTGGTTCGTGGTTGGGGTTGTCGGGCGGGACGACTGAGGCAAACGTGCAGGCGGCAGAAGGTGGAATGAGAAAGTGACCAGAGTACGAAGTGGAGCATCAACAGTGACTGAGAGTAGTTGTGTGGAGGACATGGCGTGGTGCATGGTGTAGTGTGGTTTGTGCTTGGGGTTGTCGGGCGGGACGGCTGAGGCAAACGTGCAGGAGGCAGAAGGTGGAATGAGAAAGTGACCAGAGTACGAAGTGGAGCATCAACAGTGACTGAGAGTAGTTGTGTGGAGGACATGGCGTGGTGCATGGTGTAGTGTGGTTCGTGGTTGGGGTTGTCGGGCGGGACGACTGAGGCAAACGTGCAGGCGGCAGAAGGTGGAATGAGAAAGTGACCAGAGTACGAAGTGGAGCATCAACAGTGACTGAGAGTAGTACTGTGGAGGACATGGCGTGGTGTATGGTGTAGTGTGGTTCGTGCTTGGAGTTGTCGGGCGGGACGGGTGAGGCAAACGTGCAGGCGGCAGAAGGTGGAATGAGAAAGTGACCAGAGTACGAAGTGGAGCATCAACAGTGACTGAGAGTAGTTGTGTGGAGGACATGGCGTGGTGTATGGTGTAGTGTGGTTCGTGCTTGGAGTAGTCGGCCGGGGCGGGTGAAGCAAACGTGCAGGATGCAGAAGGTGAAATGAGAAAGTGACCAGAGTACGAAGTGGAGCATCAACAGTGACTGAGAGTAGTTCTGTGGAGGACATGGCGTGGTGTATGGTGTAGTGTGGTTCGTGGTTGGGGTTGTCGGGCGGGACGACTGAGGCAAACGTGCAGGCGGCAGAAGGTGGAATGAGAAAGTGACCAGAGTACGAAGTGGAGCATCAACAGTGACTGAGAGTAGTTGTGTGGAGGACATGGCGTGGTGCATGGTGTAGTGTGGTTTGTGCTTGGGGTTGTCGGGCGGGACGGCTGAGGCAAACGTGCAGGAGGCAGAAGGTGGAATGAGAAAGTGACCAGAGTACGAAGTGGAGCATCAACAGTGACTGAGAGTAGTTGTGTGGAGGACATGGCGTGGTGCATGGTGTAGTGTGGTTTGTGCTTGGGGTTGTCGGGCGGGACGGGTGAGGCAAACGTGCAGGCGGCAGAAGGTGGAATGAGAAAGTGACCAGAGTACGAAGTGGAGCATCAACAGTGACTGAGAGTAGTACTGTGGAGGACATGGCGTGGTGTATGGTGTAGTGTGGTTCGTGCTTGGAGTTGTCGGGCGGGACGGGTGAGGCAAACGTGCAGGCGGCAGAAGGTGGAATGAGAAGGTGACCAGAGTACGGAGTGGAGCATCAACAGTGACTGAGAGTAGTTGTGTGGAGGACATGGCGTGGTGTATGGTGTAGTGTGGCTCGTGCTTGGAGTAGTCGGCCGGGGCGGGTGAAGCAAACGTGCAGGATGCAGAAGGTGAAATGAGAAAGTGACCAGAGTACGAAGTGGAGCATCAACAGTGACTGAGAGTAGTTCTGTGGAGGATTAGGCGTGGTGTATGGTGTAGTGTGGCTCGTGCTTGGAGTAGTCGGCCGGGGCGGGTGAAGCAAACGTGCAGGATGCAGAAGGTGAAATGAGAAAGTGACCAGAGTACGAAGTGGAGCATCAACAGTGACTGAGAGTAGTTCTGTGGAGGACATGGCGTGGTGTATGGTGTAGTGTGGATCGTGCTTGGAGTTGTCGGGCGGGACGGGTGAGGCAAACGTGCAGGCGGCAGAAGGTGGAATGAGAAAGTGACCAGAGTACGAAGTGGAGCATCAACAGTGACTGAGAGTAGTTGTGTGGAGGACATGGCGTGGTGCATGGTGTAGTGTGGTTTGTGCTTGGGGTTGTCGGGCGGGACGGGTGAGGCAAACGTGCAGGCGGCAGAAGGTGGAATGAGAAGGTGACCAGAGTACGGAGTGGAGCATCAACAGTGACTGAGAGTAGTTGTGTGGAGGACATGGCGTGGTGTATGGTGTAGTGTGGCTCGTGCTTGGAGTAGTCGGCCGGGGCGGGTGAAGCAAACGTGCAGGATGCAGAAGGTGAAATGAGAAAGTGACCAGAGTACGAAGTGGAGCATCAACAGTGACTGAGAGTAGTTCTGTGGAGGACATGGCGTGGTGTATGGTGTAGTGTGGTTCGTGCTTGGGGTTGTCGGGCGGGACGACTGAGGCAAACGTGCAGGAGGCAGAAGGTGGAATGAGAAGGTGACCAGAGAACGGAGTGGAGCATCAACAGTGACTGAGAGTAGTTCTGTGGAGGACATGGCGTGGTGTATGGTGTAGTGTGGTTCGTGCTTGGGGTTGTCGGGCGGGACGGCTGAGGCAAACGTGCAGGAGGCAGAAGGTGGAATGAGAAAGTGACCAGAGTACGAAGTGGAGCATCAACAGTGACTGAGAGTAGTTGTGTGGAGGACATGGCGTGGTGCATGGTGTAGTGTGGTTTGTGCTTGGGGTTGTCGGCCGGGCCGGGTGAAGCAAACGTGCAGGAGGCAGAAGGTGGAATGAGAAGGTGACCAGAGAACGAAGTGGAGCATCAACAGTGACTGAGAGTAGTACTGTGGAGGACATGGCGTGGTGTATGGTGTAGTGTGGTACGTGCTTGGAGTTGTCGGGCGGGCCGGGTGAGGCAAACGTGCAGGAGGCAGAAGGTGAAATGAGAAGGTGACCAGAGTACGAAGTGGAGCATCAACAGTGACTGAGAGTAGTTCTGTGGAGGACATGGCGTGGAGTATGGCCTAGTGTGGTTCGTGCTTGGAGTTGTCGGGCGGGACGGGTGAGGCAAACGTGCAGGCGGCAGAAGGTGGAATGAGAAAGTGACCAGAGTACGAAGTGGAGCATCAACAGAGACTGGGAGTAGTTCTGTGGAGGATTAGGCGTGGTGTATGGTGTAGTGTGGTTCGTGCTTGGAGTTGTCGGGCGGGCCGGGTGAGGCAGACGTGCAGGAGGAAGAAGGTGGAATGAGAAAGTGACCAGAGTACGAAGTGGAGCATCAACAGTGACTGAGAGTAGTTCTGTGGAGGATTAGGCGTGGTGTATGGTGTAGTGTGGTTCGTGGTTGTGGTTGTCGGGCGGGCCGGGTGAGGCAAACGTGCAGGAGGCAGAAGGTGGAATGAGAAAGTGACCAGAGTACGGAGTGGAGCATGAACAGAGACTGAGAGTAGTTCTGTGGAGGACATGGCGTTGTGTATGGTGTAGTGTGGGTCGTGCTGCATGAAGTCGGCCGTGTAGAGGGATGGTGACGCTTCCGGACAGGTGATGGAGGGTGAATGGGTGGATGGGGAGGGGAGGGTGAGTGGTGACGGTGTAAGAATGAAAGGGTGGTTCACTCGAGGCGTTGGCGTTTGGAGGAAGAGGAGGAGGAGGAGGAATGGTCTTTGCGCTTGGGCAGGGTGAAGGAGGGGATGGGGTAGGCGTTGACGAGTGCGACTGTGGTGGGGCGGGTGGTGATGTGGGGTGTGATGCGGTCGAGGAGGGTTTGGAGGAGGGTGTGCAGTGTGGCGTCGCTGCGTTGGGGGTTGTCGAGCCACGCGATCTTGAGGGAGAGGGAGGTGACGCCGCGGGTGAGGGTGTTGCTGATGGCACCAACCACCTGGTGGTAGGTGAGCCGTGGCCTGAGGAGGCGGACAAAGAAGGCCAGGTCGACAGGCGGCACGCCAACGTTGCCCAGTGCCAGGATGATGTGTCGCACAAGGGACTCCAGGCTGCCGTTGTTGATCAGCTCACGCAGTGCATGGTGCTCTTTTGCGTGTTGATGGCGCGTGTGCTGGGCTGCGCGTGCCTTCATGTGTGCCAGCAGCGTCTGGAACTCCCGCGCCGTGCAGCTGCCACGCTCGTCGGTCGCGTCACCCCGGGTCTTGCTCCAGCCACTGCGCACAGACACAGGATGCCACTTGTCCACCTCTGTGGTGGTGAGGTGGTGGTCGTAGTCGCATTGAGTCCAGTGTGGGTCGCTGTCGTTGTCAGCAGGGCGTCGTGCTTTCTGCAGCCACAGCTGGGTCTGCTTGTGCTCCTTCCAGGTGGTGGGATGGGGCCTGTCGCCGAGACGGTCCATCTCTGGCATGAGCAGATGAAAGAGGGCGTAGTTGGGGTCGCCGTGGTCGTGTGGCTCCTCCAGCCAGCACACCTTCAACCCAGCCTTTGTCACACCCATGGCCAGACCAGCGACACGGATGGCATCACTGCACGCCTGTTGATCCACATCATGGCCCAGAAGGATGAGGCAGAAGGCCATGTCGCCCTGGGAGAGTGGAACATTGCCCAGAGCGAGCTGAATCTGTCGGACAAGCGTGGTCAAGGTGCCATGGCAGACCACAACACGCGCCTGTAGGGTCATGAGGTCGGGGATGTTGTCGATGGGATGCTCGTTGGCCAGGGTGTGCATGTGCTTCAGCAGTGCCGTGTGCTCCTTCTTGTTGCTGCGGCTGCGCTCGTCACTGTACCCCCATGTCCACCCTTTGCGCACAACGCCATCCGGCACCTTGTTCGTCTTGTTCATGCCTGCTTTCTTCCGTGCGCCGTTGTTTCCGTTCTTGGCCCTCCTTGCTCGTGTGCTCGACGTTCCTGTCTCGGTGCCACTGCCAGCCGTGACCCTGAGCCTGCTCTGTCCGTTGCCTTTCAACTTCTGTGGACCAGCACGACGGCTGATGTGGCCTCTGCGTTGTTGTGTGCGGCTTCCACTTGTGTGTCTCGGCTGCCATTCGTCCGAGTCCTCCTGCTCCAAGTCGTCTGCGTCGTCGTCGCTGTCGACTTGTGGCATGTACTCTTCATCCATGGCATCACCAGTCTCTGCAAAGCTGAGTGGGCCCTGAGTGTCCAACTCGTCGTCCACGTGCTGCTGGGTCGCGTCGTTGGCCTCGCCGTCTTCATCATACGCCTCCATCCATGAACTGGTCATCCACTCTGACTTGCTGGAGGTCGAACGTGGCTCACGGTGGCCAAAGTTCAGGAACATCAGGTCCTCCACGTCGCCGGTGTCATGTGTGTGTGTGTCCTGGTCTGCGTCGTCGTCGTCGCTGTCTCCAGTCTGCCGTGTGGCCTGGTGGGGGGAGGACGACGATGTGGTGGTAGATGTGGTCCGTGTGATGCCAACAAAGGCAGGGCTGACGCGTTTGGGGACGCGGTTGTGGTTTGTGGTGGGTTGAGCAGGCGGAGGGTGCGACGGAGGCTGAGCGAAGTGCAACTGGGCGGTTTGTCGCGGCTGAGGAGGCGGTGGAGGTGGGTAGGCGTAGTATGGGTGGCCGTGATGAGCATATGCGTGGTGCTGCTGCAAGTGGGTGTTGACAGGGACCCATATGATGGGTGGTTGTGGGTGCTGGTACGGGTTTTGCACGCCAGAGGCGGGCAGCATGTCCGGAAACGGCTGGGCAGCCATGGAAGGGACCATGTACCCGTAGCTGTGGGGGAGACGCGGAGGGGCAGGGCGGGGTGGGAACGGTGAGTGGAAGGCGGAATGGCCGCCGTCAGGGCAGAGACGGGGGTGAAGGGAGGCCGGAACGAGCAGAGAGGGAAAAACGGAGGCGATTGGCAGACCGAGAAACTGGCAACGGGGAGGGCAGTGACAGGGGAGAGGGGATCGGAGAAGAGCGGATAAGGCAGCAACGGTGGTGATGGGGAAGTGGAGATGCAGGGAAGGACTGGAGGGAGGCGACGGAGGCATGGAGGAGGCAAGGAAGCGGGAGAAGCGGGCAGTCAGAAAACGAAGTGGAAGGCAGAACGCACGCTGGGTAGATGTTGGGTGTGTGTTGTTGCTTCGGAGTGCTTGAGTAGTCTTCGTCCATGGTGGTAGTGGTGGTACTGGAAGGTATGTGGATTGTGTTGCACTGGTGAAGGGTGTTGTGGGTGTTGGTGATATTTTGGTTGAAGGCGGATGGGCAGTGCTGACTGCGCGGCGTTGCAGGACGACGGCCACTCACCAGCAACATTTCCACTCCCACCAACTGCCCACAGCACCATGGCACCACGCAATTCAGCCACCCCGCCAGCAAACACAAGCACAACTCACTCGACATAAACCAGACTCATCACCTCCATAACATCCTCATATTAATATTAAGAAGGATAGAGTTAGGGTTAGGGTTAGGGTTAGGGTTAGGGTTAGGGTTAGGGTTAGGGTTAGGGTTAGGGTTAGGGTTAGGGTTAGGGTTAGGGTTAGGGTTAGGGTTAGGGTTAGGGTTAGGGTTAGGGTTAGGGTTAG
>JAPMXV010000076.1:0-173530 GCA_026936335.1 Mantamonas sphyraenae | reverse complement strand
AACCCTAACCCTAACCCTAACCCTAACCCTAACCCTAACCCTAACCCTAACCCTAACCCTAACCCTAACCCTAACCCTAACCCTAACCCTAACCCTAACCCTAACCCTAACCCTAACCCTAGTCCTATTCCTAACAATACCCTCCTCCCCTTGATATAGTAAGTGTCTGGTCTAAGTAGGTTGAGATGTGCTTGTGTCTGCTGGTGGGGTGGCTGAGTTGGGTGGTAACATGGGGCAGTGGGCAATGAGTGGGTGTGGAAATGTCGCTGGTGAGAGGCCGTCGTCCTGCAACGCCGCGCAGTCAGCACTGCCCATCCGCCTTCAACCAAAGTATCACCAACACCCACAACTTCCTCCACCAGTCCAACACAATCCACATACACTCCAGTATCACCACCATCACCATGGACAAGGACTACTCAAGCACTCCGAAGCAACAACACACACCCAACACCTACCCAGCGTGCGTTCTGCCTTCCACTCCGTTTTTTGACTGCCCGCTCCTCCCGCTTCCTTGCCTCCTCCATGCCTCCGTCGCTTCCCTGCACTCCTCCCATGCATCTCCAGTTCCCCATCCCCACCGCTGCTGCCACCTCCACCCTTCTCCGATCCCCTGTCCCCTGTCACTGCCCTCCCCGTTGCCGGTTTCCCCGTCTGCCAATCTCCTTCGTTTTCCCCTCTTTGCTCGTTCCAGCCTCCCGTCTCTGCCCTGACGGCATCCATTCCACCTTCCGCTCACCGGCCCCTCCCCACCCTGCCCCTCCCCTTGTCCCCGCAGCTACGCGTACATGGTCCCTCCCATGGCTGCCCAGCCGTTTCCGAACATGCTGCCCGTCTCTGGCGTGCAAAACCCGTACCAGCACCCACAACCACCCATCATTTGGGTCCCTGTCAACACCCACCCCCAGCCGCATCCCGCATATGCTCATCGGGGCCACCCATACTACGTCTACCCTCCTCCGCCGCCTCCTCAGCCGCGACAAACCGCCCAGGTGCACTTCGCTCAGCCTCCGTTGCACCCTCCGCCTGCTGAACCCACCGGAAACCACAACCGCGTCCCCAAACGCATCAGCCCTGCCTTTGTGGGCATCACACGGACCACATCCACCACCACATCGTCGTCCTCCTCCCACCAGGCCACACGGCAGACTGGAGACAGCGACGACGACGACGCAGACCAGGACACACAAACACATGACACCGGCGACGTGGAAGACCTGATGTTCTTGAACTTCGGCCACCGTGAACCACGGACAACCTCTAACAACTCAGAGTGGATGGCCAGCTCATGGATGGAGGCGTACGACGAAGTCGGCGAGGCAAACGACGCAACCCAGCAGCACGTGGACGACGAGTTGGAAACACAGGGTACCTTCAGCTTTGCAGACACTGATGATTTCATGGATGAGGAGTACATGCCGCAAGACGACAGCGACGACGACGCAGACGATATGAAGCAGGAGGACACGGACGAATGGCAGCCGACACGCACAGGTAGAGGCCACTCACAACGACGAAGAGGCCACAACAGCCGTCGTACTGGTCCACAAAGGATGAAAGGCAGCGGACAGCGCAGGCTCAGGGTCACGGCTGGCAGTGGCACAGAGACAGGAACGTCGAGCACACGGGCAAGGAGATCCAAGAACGGAGACAACGGCGCACGGAAGAATGCAGGCGTGGACAAGAAGAACAAGTTGCCAGATGGTGTTGTGCGCAAAGGGTGGTCGCATAACTGGCGCAGGAACGAGCGCAGCCACAGCAACAAACAGGAGCACACGGCACTGCTGAACCACATGCACACTCTGGCCAACGAGCATCCCATCGACGACATGCCCGACCTCATGACCCTGCAGGCGCGTGTTGTGGTCTGCCATGGCACCACGACCACGCTGGTCCGACAGATTCAGCTCGCTCTGGGCAACATTCCTCTCTCCCAGGGCGACATGGCACTCTGCCTCACCCTTCTCGTCGGTAACATGGATCAGAGTGGATGCAGCAATGCCATCCATGACGCTGGTCTGGCCATGGGTGTGACAAAGGCTGGGTTGAAGGTGTGCTGGCTGGAGGAGCCACACGACCACGGCGACCCCAACTACACCTTCCTCCACCTGCTCATGACAGAGATGGACACTCTCGGCGACAGAGCCCATCCCACCACCTGGAAGGAGCACGAGGAGACCCGGCTGTGGCTGCAGAAGGCACGACGCCCTGCTGACAACGACAGCGACCCACACTGGACTCAATGCGACTACGACCACCACTTCACCACCACCAAGGTGGACAAGTGGCATCCTGAGTCTGTGTGCAGTGGTTGGAGCACTGGTCCGAACGACGAGCGAGGGAGCTGCACGGCGCGGGAGTTCCAGACGCTGCTGGCACACATGAAGGCACTCGCAGCCAAGTACCCTCACCACCAGCACGCACACGAGAACCAGGCACTGCGGGCGCTTATCGACAACGGCAGCCTGATGTCCCTGGTGCGACACATCATCCTGGCGCTGGGCAACGTTGGCGTGCCGCCTGTCGACTTGGCCTTCTTTGTCCGCCTCCTCAGGCCACAACTCACCTACAACCAAGTTCAAGGTGCCATCAGCGCCACCCTCACGCGTGGCGTCACCACCCTCTCCCTCAAGATCGCCTGGCTCGACAACCCCCAACCCAGCGACGCCACACTGCACACCCTCCTCCACACCCTCATCGACCGCATCACACCCCACATCGCCACTCGCCCCACCACTCCCGCTCTCGTCAACGCCCTTGACATCCCCGAGCTTGTTCTTCCCGAGCCCACCAAGGAGGAGAAGATGGCCGTGGAGGATGGATTGCCAGATGGCGTTGTGCGCAGTGGTTGGACGTATTGGCGCAAGAGCGAGCGCAGCCACAGCAACAAGAAGGAACACACGGCACTGCTGAACCACATGCACACCCTGGCCAACGAGCATCCCATCGACGACATCCCAGACCTCATGACCCTGCAAGCGCGTGTTGTGGTCTGCCATGGCTCCACGAACACGCTGGTCCGACAGATTCAGCTCGCTCTGGGGAACAGTCCCCTCTCCCAGGGCGACATGGCCTTCTGCCTCACCCTTCTCGGCCGTGAAATGGATCAACAGGCGTGCGGCAGTGCCATCCCCAACGCTGGTCTGGCCAGGGGTGTGACAAAGGCTGGGTTGAAGGTGTGCTGGCTGGAGGAGCCGCACGACCACGGCGACCCCAACTACGCCCTCCTCCACCTCATCATGACAGAGATGGACACCCTCGGCGACAGGCCCCATCCCACCACCTGGAAGGAGCACAAGCAGACCCAGCTGTGGCTGCAGGAAGCACGACGCCCTGCTGACAACGACAGCGACCCACACTGGACTCAATGCGACTACGACCACCACCTCGCTACCGCCGAGGTGGAAAAGTGGCATCCTGAGTCTGTGCGCAGTGGCTGGAGCACGGGAACTCCCAGCGACGAGCGTGGCAGCTGCACGGCGCGGGAGTTCCTGACGCTGCTGGCACACATGAAGGCACGCGCAGCCAAGCACCCTCGCCATCAGCACGCAAATGAGAACCAGGCACTGCGTGAGCTGATCAACAACTGCGACCTGCGGTCCCTTGTGCGACACATCATCCTGGCGCTGGGCAACGTTGCCGTGCCGCCTGTCGACCTGGCCTTCTTTGTCCGCCTCCTCAGACCACGACTCACCAGCCTGCAGGTGCAAAGTGCCATCAGCAAAACCCTCACGCGTGGCGTCACCTCCCTCTCCCTCCAGATCGCCTGGCTTGACAACCCCAAACCCAGCGACGCCACACTGCACACCCTCCTCCACACCCTCATCGACCGCATCACACCCCACATCACCACACGTCCCACCACCATCGCACTCGTCAACGCCTACCCCATCCCCTCCTTCACCCTCCCCAAGCGCAAAGACCCTTCCTCCTCCTCCTCCTCCTCCTCCTCCTCCTCCTCCTCCAAACGCCAGCGTCTCGAATGAACCATCCCTCCACTCAAACACTCCTCCCCTCCCCACCCACTACACAACCATCCCCCTCGTCGGCAAAACGGTCCTTCCATTCACATTCCTCACGCACCCGCTCCCTTGCAAACCAAAACCCGACACACCCGACCCGGCATTCGCTCCCCACAAACCCGCGCCCGCAGCATGTCGGCATGCAAGTCGCAAAGCAAGCACTTTGAACCCATTGCCATCACGTCACTCGTCAACACGACTGCTTTAGTCGTTGTCCACATCCGCGCAGTTGTAAAACGCGTACGCCAGACGCTGCGACATCACCTCGGTGGTGCCGTACGAGCTCGGCAGATCCAGCTGGAACGAGCACGTGTGTGACTCGGGCAGAGCAGTCTCGGTGTTGCGGTACGCCGTGCTCAGCGTAAACGTGTAGCTCGCGTCCTCGCCCAACGGCAGACGCGATCGGCCCCACACAAAGCGCAGGAACAGCTGCCTCTCCTCCGGCGTGTAGTTCTCCATGCACTCCCAGAACATCTTCACCGTCTCGCTGTCCTTCGTGTACCCGCTGTAGTACGTGTGCTTCTTCAGCAGCTCCACCGGCACGTCGGCAACACCGCACATGCGCAGCTGGATGTCCTGCAACGTAAACAGCGAAAACAGGCGCACCGGCACCATGCACGCCAGACCCTCGCGGATCCAGCCCACCTGCGTGTCAAACTCGGTCAGACGAGCCTGCTCCACAAGGCGCACGTACTCGAGGCGGTTCTCAAACGTCACCTTCTTGTGCTTGCCACCCTCCACAAGCTCCACCTCCGTGCCGTCCGTCAGATGCGTCGTGAACGTCTCGTCAATCATGTCGCCAAACATCTCCGACGTCACGCCCTTCTTGTCAATGTCCACGATGGCGTCGTTGCACTGCACGCACATCGTGTCCATGGCCACCAGATCCGTACGCGTCACCGGGAACTGCACCAGCTTCTTCCAGAACACAGGCGACATCGCAAGCTCCATCGTCATGTTCTGGCGCAGACCCACGCCCATCAGCTTGCCCAGGAACTGGTAGTGGTCCTTGTACACCTGGCCCTTGCCGCTCGGGTTCGGCACAAACGTGTCACGGTGCATACCGTTGTCGCTCTTAAAGTTGCCCACATGCACAAGCAGGTCGATGTGCGGCGACTGGATCTCGCGGATCATCTGCGAGAACGTCTCACGGTACGGTCCGCCTGCATCGATCGACGACTCGCCCGTAAAGTCCACGTGCCACGCCTGGCTGCTCGGCCTCTGGCGCAGGTTCTTCACGTGCGTCTTGAGAGCTGCCGCAATCTGGCCAAACACACTGCCCGTCAGCGTCTCCTCGCTCGGCTCCTGGTCCCACAGATCCACCGTCTTTTGGCGGTTGATCGTGATTTCTGGGCGATAGTCGCGGCAGTACGTGCCGTCCATACCCTGCTGCCACAGCTGCAACTTCGGTGCCGTAAACACAAGGCCGCGCGCACGCGAAAAGTCGTTTGCCAGGCTGAAGCGCGTGTCGATTTGCGTCGGGTCCACAAGAGGCAGGAACACGTTCATCGAGCCGTTGATCTGCTGCAGCACCACAAGGCGCTCCTGCAGCAACGACGTGTCCATGTCCGACAGGGCGCGGTAGCCAAGCAGCTCCTCCTTGCTCGGTGCAAACGACGTCACCTCCTTGATGTCGCTCGGGTCACCGTCGGGCTTGCTCTTGCGCACAAAGTTTGTCGCCACCTCCACCAGCTGCTGGTCCTCCGTCTTGCCAAACGCGCTGTGGCGCTCCTGGAACGCGTCAAACTCGCCCTTCATGTTCTCCATGGCCGCCAAAGCGCCCTCCTTCGTGTAACCAGTCGGGTTCACCGTGAAGCTCACGCCCCACTCCTTGGCGCTGCCGCTCTCGCTCTTGTTCTCCTTGCCCAGGCTCGCCGGCTTGAAGATCACCTTGTCTCCGGCGTCGTACAGGGAGATCGCAGGGAACAGGTCCTTGTCCGTGGGCAGATCCTCGTACGCCTTGCCGTAGTCCGTGTCGTTGTGCTTGAACGAGATCCAGCCCTCGTCCACGTCCACCGTCACCGTGATCGTGTCGCCGCTGTTCATCCTGCCACCGTACGACGAGCTGCTTCCGTCGTGGTACTTGTAGCTGCAGCCATAGTACGACCATGCCTGCGTCGACGACGTCTGGCCAATCCAGTAGCTCGGCTCATGGCCCTGCTCGCTCACGCCCAGCATGATGTTGCCGCTCTGGCACTTTTCAATCTCGCAAATGAAGCTGAAGCGTCCACGCGCAGGTGTCTTGCACATGATCGAGCGCCACGTGCAGTAGCTTTCGTCTGCCCCCAGCGTCTTCAGGTCGTCGCTCACACGCAGTGCGTTGTGTGCCGTGCTCTTGTCAAACAGCACCGTCGGCTTGCACGGGAACACCCAGTAGAACTTGCCCGTGTCAAACTCAAACGTGCGACCGGCCTTCTTCTTCTCCTCGTCGTGGTCATCCGGTGGGTTCGTCCACATGCCCAGCATGTCCTTGCCCTCCTCGTCGCGCGTGAAGAAGATGTAGTCGCTCTCCGCGACCTTGCACTTCTCGTCCAGCGTCACGCTCACGCTCGTCACCTGCTCCATCGAAATCTTCTTGCCCTTGCGAGCCTTCTTGTGCGCGCGCTCTCACACGTCTTGCTGTTGCTCGTGTCCGTCCTCATCAGCACCTTGGCCACCGCCGTCTCCGACAGCGGCTTGTTGTTCAGCGACCCGTGCAAAAAGTCGGCCACCTCGCCCACGTCCTCAAACCACGTCTGCGTCTCGTCGTCGTCGCCGCTGCTGCTGCTAGAGCTGCTGCTAGAGCTGCTGCTGCTCGGCTTCTCTTTGCTCTCGCTGCTTGCACCGCCGCTGCTTGCGCCTTCACCGCCTTCGACCTCCACTTCCACAACCTCCACCTCGGCCTCGCTCTCGCTGGCCTTGCCCTTGCCCTTCACATCTGCGGGTGCCGTCTTCTTGCTGCCCGTGGCCAAATGGCGTGTGCTCACCATCAGTTCCACCAGCACCTGCAGGTGTGCAGGCGGCAGCGTGAACGTCTTGGCGCCCGGCTTGGGGCCCTTCTCCTTGTACAGCTCAAACATGGCCTTGCGCAGCTGCTTGTTCGCGGAAAGGTCGATCTCACCCGTCACGCTGCGCAATACAACTGCAAGCAGGCGCATGATGCGTGTGCCCATGTTGTTGCTGCCGTGTGCAAGGAACGTAAAGAGCACGCTCACCACGCGGCGTGCATCCTCCGGAGCCACCTTGTTGGACTCCTTCGCGAGAACCGCGTCTCGGCCAGCCAGCACGCAAGTGCGGCATTCGGCTTCTCCAGCACGTCCTTGTCGTTCTTGATCTGGGTCTCCGTGGCGCCGCTCTGGGCCTCGATCAGCTTCATCAGGCTGCTCACAATCTCCAGCACAATCGCCTGCTTCACCTTCATCGCGTTTGCGTCTTCGCTCGGCAGAACCTCCACCAGCTTGTTGCGCAGAAGCACAATCGGCGATGTCGACTGCGCCATCTCCTTGTCGCCCATTTCCGGGTCGTCCTCGTAGGCCGCCGCGTTCAGCTTCAGCAGATGTGAAAACGTGCTCACGCCACCCAGCTTCTCCATGCTGAACGTGTGTGCGCTCGGCCAGTTCTTCATCAGCGAAAAGAACGTCCGGCGCGCAAATACGGCGCACAGTGCCTCGGTCGAGCTTGCAAACTGCGACAGCAGCACAGTCCTCCACAGAGGTCCGCCTGCATTCAAACTCTTGGTCAGCGTCGGGTACTGTTTGCCCTCTTTCTTCTTCCTGCTCTGGCCCGGTGCGTCCAGCACCGCAAACGCCTGGTTCTCGCCCATCGATCCGAGGCTGCCCAGGTCAAACACAAGGTCCTCCTGCGCGTCCTCCTCCTCCGCCTGCGCCGTCGGGTCCTCCACGTTCTCCAGCTCCACGCTCCTTTCGACCATCCACGCAATCACGCCCTCCACGTCAAACTCGTCGCCCACGTCGGGGCACACCTCGTCCAGCGCCTTCTCCGCTGCCGCCTGGCCAAAGCCCAGCGCACGCAGATTGTTCACACGCGCCTTGCGGATAAGCTCCGGCGAGCCGTACGTCTTGTTGCCAGACTCGCCACCGCCTCCGGCGCCGCCCACGCGCGGGAACGTCACCTTGTCGTTCGGCGAGTACAGACTCACCCCTGCGTCCACCATCTTGTCCGTCAAGTCGCTGTACGTCTTCTTCGGGTGCTGGTGAAGGGATGGTGGTGGTTTGGATGGTGGTTGTGGGGAAGGACGCTCCTTACAAACGCGACTCGGGGTGCGCAATAGTGCCGCACGGGCTCAGTTTGGGAGGCGCCGGAGGTGAGGGTGGAGGGGGAAGGTGACGCTGGCTGGTGTGATTCCGATAGCAATGGGTGCTGGTGAAGGGATGGTGGTGGTTTGGATGGTGGTGGGGAAAATGGTTGTACAGGGGTTAACGCGATTTGGGGTGCGCAAGAGTGCCGCACGGGGCCTGTTTGGGAGGCGCCGGAGGTGAGGGTGGAGGGGGGAAGGTGACGCCGGCTGGTGTGATTCCGATAGCAATGGGTGCTGGCGGAGGGATGGTGGTGGTTTGGATGGTGGTTGTGGTGAAAACTGCTCCTTACAAAGCGCGACTTGGGGTGCGCAGAAGTGCCGCACGGGCTCAGTTTGGAGGGCGCCGGAGGTGAGGGTGGATGAGGATGGCTGGAGTGGTGAGGGTGTGGTGAACGAAACCCACAAAGATATATGCACCCACGACCCAGCGCTGATCCTTGATCTTGTCCAGCTCGTTGTCCGCCTTGGCTTCGCCCTTGAGCTAGCCGTTCACGTACAGCTTCCACGTGCCGCTCTCCACGTCGTAGCCGGCACCCAGGCACATCCACGCGGCCACATCCTCCTCCGCCAGCATGTCCCCCGTCTCCACAAAGCACTTCTTCGACGGACGCGACGTGCCGCACTGCAGCTCACGCTTCGCGACGCTCACAACGAACAAGCGGTCGTCGTGCTTCGTGCCGCCCGTCAGCGAGTACTGGGCCTCGTTCTCGCCCGGCATGCCGTCACACTTGACCCACATCTCCACAGACATCCTCACCTTCGATCCGCCGCCCAGGTCCACACAGGCGTGCTCCTCGCTGCGAAAGTCCACCGCAACGCCACGCCCAAAGCGTGCCAGCTCCACCGTCTTCTCGCCCGCCCTGTCCAAAGTCCCCTGGTTGTTGCCATCGGCGTCGGTCGTGCACTTGTACTCGCCCCACGTCCACCTCGCGGAACACAAGGCTGTTGTGCACACCCAGTTCAGCCTCCATCTTCACCACCGTCTCCTCCGACGGCCAGCTCAGCTCGCCCGAGAAATCTCGGCCGTCCACCTTGTCGATCTTCAGCTCAATGGTGGCCAATGCCTCCTCCTCCGTGTACACGCGTTAAACTGCGCACCACGCTGCAACTTGAACAGCGAGCCCTCGAACGACGACACGTGCGAATCCACGTTGTAGCGCACTGCGTCACCGTTGTTCACGTTGAAGGACACGCCTTTGCCCTGCGTCATCCCGTCACCCCACATGGCGCCCCACGGCTCGCTGAATTGCGCGACCAGGTTCTCTTGGGTCACAAACACCTCACGATTGTTGTAGTCGCGGCCGATGCCCACCACGTCGCCTGCGCCAAACATCGCCACAGAGAACGATGCCCCTGGGATGTCCTGCAGCTGATTCGTTCAGCTTCTCCCATTCGTCCAACTTGGGCTGCGCCTCCTTCACCTTCTTCATGCTGCCCTCCTTTTTGGGCGACGTCGCGCGCTCGGCACGCAGATCCCGTGTGACCTGCTCGCACTCCAGATCGCCCTCAAACGAAAGGAAACCGGGTACAGCGCTCCCAGCACCTTCGATGTCGTTCAGGCACTGCGAGTCTTTGTCGCTGTAGTCCACGCACATGGCCTTGAGGCCCACGGCGAGGGCGTCCAGCTCGCTGCCTCCGAAAGCCACGCGTCCCTGCGGCTGGTAGATCGAGCGGATGGAGTCCTCCAGCGACTGCAGCAGGTTGTTTGCAGCTGTGGCCACCTTGGAGTTGAGCTCGATGCCGCACGCGTCCACGCCCTGCAGGGAGTGCACGATGCCCAAGTGGTTGTACTCCTCCTTCTGGCCAGGGCTTGCGCTCTCCACGTTCTCCACGCGCGTCTCAAACGTGTCGGCCATCAACCGCAGACGTCTGGCTCCTCTTCAGGTACACGTCCTTGCCCCCTCTTCGGACACGCTGTCGTTCACAGCGGGCGAGCCCAGCAGCTTCAACACAGCCTCGAAACCTGCCTTGCGCAGCACAGCTTGCGTCAGCTTGTCCTTCACAACGCACAAAACTCAGCACGCTCTTGGACACAGCCACCGTGTCCACGTCGTCGCTCAGGCCCTTCAGCTGCTGCATGCGCTCCTTCATCATCTCCTTTCAGGCTCCTCATCGCCTCCTTTGGCGTCCGTTCACCTTTGTTCCTCCCACTGCCCAACCTGCCGCAAAGCTTCGGGCTGCCGGGAACAGCCAAACAGACTGCAGCTCCGTCCCAGGGCGCCGGCGGCAGTGGTCCGTGTTGTCTGCACGCTGCGTGCAGGCAGAGCGTTGACGCGGTGGGAGCTGGGTGCAGAGCCCAGAGTGAGGAAGTTGGCCTTCTCCGTCACTTCCTCCGCGTGCTTCTTGTACTGCCGTGGCCACCTTGGTCCTTGTCCTCCAGCTCGGCGTCGTCCTCTACGTCCGTGTTGGCGCTCAGCTTCGTCTGGCACTGCGTCTGCACCCTGTGCACAACCTTGACGGCCTGCTTGTCCACACGTTCAGGTTCTTCTGCCCCTTTTCGTCCTTCTGCGTTTGTGCAAACGTGACGGCCTCCACGGCCATGCCCTCGTGCTTAAGGATGGCGGCAAACACAGTGCGCACTGCGCCCAACACCTCGTCCTTGGCCAGCTTCACGGCCTTGCCAACAGCGGCGGAGCGCCCTTGGCGCAACCCACCACCAGGTCGTGTTCAATGCTGGCAATGAGGTCCTGAAGAAGGGTTTCCGCCTCCCCTCGTAGCGCTCTAGCAAACGTTTTAGCAGCGTGGGCTTCCTTTGACGTGACGTGTGGCGCCTCCACGCGCCATATTCCTTCCCGCCAACAAACACCCTCCACCAAGCCCCATGTGTCCATTTTCACACAACATGGTTTCACTGTGGTCAATACCAGTCCCACTCTGCATGATTGCGTATGCATCAATGGACGGTTGGACAGCGCATCGATGTGTTCAGCCCGTGCTTCCTTTCCCTTCGCAGCACCGTCCCCGCGACCCAGCCTCCCGTCTCCCATTCCCGCATTGTACACAAAGTGCCACCGTGCCCTGTTTACCCAATCAACACTTCCATCACACAGGCAGTGAGCATGGCATGCATTGCATTCGTTTGCCACTCACCGCGCCACTTCCAGCTCGTCACCTTCTTCTTCCGCCCCTTCACACGCCTGTGCCATATTCTCATACCTCACATCGACACAGCCGTTTTCATAGTTACCCATACATGCACCACTGGCTTCCTGTCCGTCCCCTCTCCCTCCCGCTCCGCCTCTCATGCGCCCGAAACCGATCGCTTCAAAGAACGTCCATTCCTGCTGCTGATCAACCCCCACTGTTCACTCCTCCTCCACACGTTGCCTCTTTTCCACCTCTTCTTCCTCCTCATCCCTCTCTCGCTTCTTCGTCTCCCGTGCTCTCAGCCACCAGGGGACCCTTGCCGGTGCAGCACCCCTCCCCACCCACCCAATCACCCTCTCCATCACCTCATCCGGCAATGTCACCCATCCTTCCCACCCTCTCTCCTCCACATACTCCTCCATCCCTCCACACTCAAACATCGCTTCCCTCTCCTCCCCGTTCATCACCAACGCTACCTCTACCGCCTCATCCACCTCCGCACCCCATCCAATCCAATGCCACGCCTTCCTCCACCCTGCCTCCCTCACCATCTCCACCGTTTCCATCCTCGGCTTTGCACCCCATGCCCGCAACACTGCCACTATCTCGTGATCCCTTCCCTTCACTGCCCTCTCCAGAGCAGTCTTCCGCCCTTCATCCCCTGCATACGTGTCCACAGGCACACCCCACTCCCTCAACTTTCTCATCTGCTTCACATCCCCACACTCCACAAACTCCACATGCTGCTTCTTGTTCCTCTCCAAAAGCGACAGCAAAGCTCCATCCTGGACATCCTCGATGTTCCAGCACGACCGATTGCCTTTCATCGCCTTTGTCAGTGCTGCTGCTCCTTTGTTGCCGATCCTGTTCCAGCTGAGGTTCAGTGTCTGCAAGCTGTTGTTCTCATTCAGTGCCTGCGCCAGTGCTGCTGCACCTTTGTCATCGATCCTGTTCCAGTAGAGGTCCAGCGTCCGCAAGCTCCTGTTCGTGCTCAGAGCCTGCGCCAGTGATGCTGCTCCATCGTCCCCGATGCTGTTGGTGCCGAGGTACAGTGTCTGCAAGCTGCTGTTCTTACTCAGAGCCTGCCCCATTGCTGCTGCGCCCTTTTCCCCGACGCTATTGGCGCTGAGGTCCAGTTCCTGCAAGCTGCTGTTCTTACTCAGTGCCTGCGCCATTGCTGCTGCGCCCTTGTCCCCGGCGCTATTGGTGCCGAGGTCCAGTTCCTGCAAGCTGCTGTTCACACTCAGTCCCTGCGCCAGTGCTGCTGCGCCCTTGTCCTCGATGCTGTTGTCGCTGAGGTTCAGTTCCTGCAAGCTGCTGTTCTTACTCAGAGCCTGCGCCATTGCTGCTGCTCCTTCATCCCCGATCTCATTGCTTCGTAGGATCAGAGTCTGCAAGCTGTTGTTCTCACTCAGTGCCTGCGCCACTGCTGTTGCTCCTTTGTACCCGATGCTGTTGATCTGCAGGTTCAGTTTCTGCAAGCTGCAGTTCTTCCCCAGCGCCTTGGCCAGCGCTACTGCCTCTTTGTCACCTAGTTCCTCGTTAGTAAGATCCAAGTACTGTGCTCCACGTGTCAGCGCACTCCATTGTTGCCCTTCATCCACTTCTTGACGTGCACGACGCCCCTCTCTGAGTCCGGTCCCAACCCACCTTTCCCTTTGCCTCCAGTGCGATGCAAATCCGTTCATGATCCCCGCCCTCCAGCAGTTCCATCCAATCAACCTTCCTCGGTGGCATAAAATCGTCTGATTTGCCAGATGTGAGCGTGTGTGTTCACCACCCTTCCCTCTCTCCAACTTCTGCGTCCACCTTCCCCCTCCCTCTCCACCACCAGCCCAACCCGCACGTTCTCCATCCATCCACTTTACTTGCCTTCTGGTTCTGATTCTGGTTCTGATTCCCATTCTGTGAGGACGGACGGGTTGTTAGACGGCGTTGCAAGTGCTGCTGCGCTTGACGTGCACCCCCTGCACCCGCCTTCCTCCTCCCTCTCAACCACCAGCCCAACACACACGTTCTCCATCCACCCAGTCACTTACCGTCGCCGGAGTATGAATCTGTGAGAATATGCGGGTTGTGTGAGATGCGTTGCATGCTGCTGCTGCGGTTGGCAAGACTCCCTTGCACCCCGCGGGCCCAAAGTCCCTTCCCCACCCAGCCCCCGGCGTCCCGTTGTTGTGCCGACTGCCCGATGCGTCGTCCCATGCATCGGACAGTCAGACTCTGGAATGGTCGCCAAGTGTTGGCCGTCTGTGGTGCGTGGGGCGGCAGCACGACGTGCCTTTTTGCCACTTTGTTGCTGGCGCCAACCAGCCTCCTTCTCCCCGCCCAAACGGAAAAGCCGGTTGCACGCAGCCCCAGCGCACCCACCAACCGGCATTGTCAACCCGAGACACCCACTATGTCATCAACCAACCTTGCCTGGACATCTCCTTCAGTCACTTGTTTGTCCTGCTTTGACAAGCGCCCTTTCTCCCACCACACTCGGCTGCTGCCCACCTGAATGCCTCCCCACCCCCCGTCCATCCAACAGGCCCAGGACACTCCAGCCACGACATCGACTGCAGTCACACCCACACATCCACCCACACATACCGCGCACTGCGACAACCACCCACCACTGGATGCGCCCCTCATCACCCACACCAAGTTTAATGTCACCATTCCCCCTTTGCAGCCCCTGCTTACTCCTTTCTACTCTCCTCCTCTCCTTCTCTCTATTCCATCTGATGCAACCATGGCACAGGAGGAGGAGCTGTGGTCCTGCCCACCACGATGCACATCCCCGTCAAAGCACACCATGACCCGAGGATCTCTCCATGGACAGTGTGTGATGGTGTCGACCACCCCGCTGTGATGCGATGATGGGCCAGAACAGGTTCGCGTCTGGCGCCACAAACACACTCACACAGCGGGTCATGACATGCACCAGATCGACCAACAGTCGCCCCACGTGACGTGCACACCGTCACCCACGGTCCTTCCTACCAAACCACTCCACCTGTGAGCAAGCCCACCGTCGTCTCGCTCCCTGAGTTCCCCAAACACCCCTTGCCGACCTTGGCAAACACAGACTGGCCCCGTCAACCAAACTCCCCACCTCCTTGCTTCCTTCCTCACCCCATCCTTCCCTGCCGGTGTTCACTTTGCCTTCAACATGCCACTTGTGTGCCCTTCCTTGACCCCAGACGACTGCGTCGGCTTGCCACTTGGGTTCCCGGGAACTCCTTTCCTCCTCCGTGCTTCCACTCCCCGTAATGGCCCACAAGTCCACGCCAGCATCACCCCCTCCCCACCACATGGTCCCACAAAGTGCACACACCATTCATCGACCAGCAATCCACCCTGCTTCTCCATCCATCAACTTTGCCACGGTCGACACAACCAGCACACCATGCTTCAAACTGCCTCCTGAACCAACATCTCGACCCCATACCGCCTTTCACCCACACAGGCACTCTCTTGACGCCCACTCCGTCCCACAGCCATCACTGTGGCCTCCTCGTGGTTGACCACAGACCTCGGTGTGGCGCGACAAGGTCCTACAGACATCCATCCACGTTGCTGTTGTGTACAGAGTGCAGACTGATCCACCAGTTCGTTCCCAGGCAGCGCCCACTGTTCACTCCTCCTCCACACGTTGCCTCTTTTCCACCTCTCCTTCCTCCTCATCCCTCTCTCGCTTCCTCGTCTCCCCTGACCTCCCCACAGCGACCCTTGCCGGTGCAGCACCCCTCCCCACCCACCCAATCACCCTCTCCATCACCTCATCTGGCAGTGTCACCCACCCTTCCCACCCTCTCTCCTCCAAATACTCCTCCATCCCTCCACACGCAAACATCGCCTCCCTCTCCTCCCCATTCATCACCAATGCCACCTCCATCGCCTCCTCCACCTGTCCACCCCATCCAATCCAATGCCACGCCTTCCTCCATCCTGCCTTCCTCACCATCGCCACTGTCTCCATCCTCGGTGTCGCTCCCCACGCCCGCAACACCTCCACAATCCTCTCATCCCCTCGCTTCACTGCTCTCTCCAGCGCCGTCTCCTCACCTTCATCCCCTGCAAACGTGTCCACAGGCACACCCCACTCCCTCAACGCAGCCATTTTCTCCACATCCCCACACTCCACAAACTCCACATGTTGCTTCCTGTTCCTCTTCAAAAGCGACTCCAAAATGTCATTGCGGACGCCTTCGATGTTCCAGCAGGAAAGATTGCCTTCCATTGCCATGGCCAGGGCTGCTGCTCCTTCGTCCCCGATGCTGTTGTTTCCGAGGACCAGTGACTGCAGGCTACAGTTCCCATTCAGTGCCCGCGCCAGTGCTGCTGCACCATTGTCCCCGATGTTGTTGAAGTCGAGCGTCAGCGTCTGCAAGCTGCCGCTCTCACTCAGTGCCTGCGCCAGTGCTGTTGCTCCTTCGTCGCCGACCCTGTTGCACCTGAGGTCCAGTGTCTGCAAGCTGCTGTTCTCAAGCAGTGCCTGCGCCAGTGCTGCTGCACCTTTTCCCCCCATACCGTTGCGGCTGAGGTTCAGTGTCTTCAAGCTGTTGTTCTCACTCAGTGCCTGTGCCAGTGCTGCTGCTCCCTCTGCCCCGATGCTGTTGTCTGCGAGGTCCAGTTTTTGCAAGCTGCTGTTCACACAAAGTGCCTTGGCCAGTGCCGTTGCACCTTCGGCCTCGATGATGTTGCCTAAGAGGGTCAGTGTCTGCAAGCTGCTGTTCTCACTCAGCGCCTGCCCTAGTGCAGCTGCTCCATCTGCCCCGATGCTGTTGAGCCTGAGGTCCAGAGTCCGTACGCTGGTGTTCTCACTCAGTGCCTGCGCCAGGGCTGCTGCTCCTTCATCCCTGATCTTGTTGAAGCCGAAGGTTAGTGTCTGCAAGCTGCTATTCGTACTCAACCCCTGCGCCAGTGCTGCTGCGCCTTCTGCCCCGATGAGGTTGTTCCCGAGGAGTAGCGTCTGCACGCTGCTGTTCTCACTCATTCCCTGCCCCAGTGCTGCTGCTCCTTCGTCCCCGATGCTGTTGTTTTCGAGGTCCAGTGTCTGCAAGCTGCTGTTCGCACCCAGTGCCCGCGCCAGTGCTGCTGCACCATTGTCCCTGATCCTGTTGTTTCTGAGGTCCAGCGTCTGCAAGCTGCTGTTCGCACTCAGTGCCCGCGCCAGTGCTGCTGCGCCTTCTGCTTCGATCCAATTGTTGTAGAGATTCAGTGTCTGCAAGCTGCTGTTCAAACTCAGAGCCTGCGCCAGTGCTGCTGCACCATTGTCCCTGATGTTGCTGCTGCTGAGTTCCAGCGTCTGCAAGCTTGTGTTCTGTGCCACACGCGTCAGCAAACTATGCACTGATCCCCTCCACTGGTTTCCTGACGCGACAAACATCCCTCTGCGACCCAGTTCCAACCCACCTCTCCCATTGCCTCCAGCGCACTGCAAATCCGTTCTTGATCCCTAGTCTGCTGCAGTTCGACCCATTCATCCATTTCCAGCGCGTTCATTTCGTCTGCTTGCCTGTTGTGAGCGTGTGCGCACCAGCCATACCTCACTCTTCTGCCGGCGCCTTCCTCCTCCACTCCTTCATCCATCCAATATACCTACCTTCTGATTCTGATTCTGTGAGGATGTACGGGTTGTCAGACGCGTTGCATGCTGCTGCTGCGCTTGCCAAGTGTCTCCTGCACCCCCAAGTCCCTTCCTCCCTGCCCCGACGTCCCATTGTTTGCTGACTGCCCGATGCGTCGTCATACGCATCGCACAGCAAGGCACTGGATGGACCGCCGACGCTTGGCCTGCTGTGGTGCGTACGGGGCAGCGCGAGTGCGTTCGCCACTTTGTCCTTTGGCGCCAACCGGCTTCCTTCGTCCCGCCTAAACGGAAAAGCGGTTGCACGCAGCCCCAGCGCATCCAGCAACCACCATTGGCAAAACCGAGACACCCACTATGTCGTCAACCCACCGTGGCTGTCCATCTCGTTGCGTCGCTTGTTCTGTGTTTGTCCTGCCTTGACAAGCGCCCTTTCCCACCCCAGAGGCTGCTGCAACACACTTGAATGGTTCCCCGATCCCGCCCATCCGACATGGGCAGGACACTTCACCCACGTTCACCCACGACATCGACTGCAGTCACACCCACCACACCACGCGCAGAGGCAACCAACCAGCTGTGGATGCGCTTCTCATCACCCTCACACCAAGTTTAATGTCAACCCCTCCCCTCCCTTGCAGCTCCTGTTAAGTCCCTTCTCCTCTCCTTCTCCTTCTTTCTGTCCAATCGGGTGCAACCAAGGCACGGGAGGAGGAGCTGTGGTTCTGCCCACCACGATGCACACCCCGTCATAGCACACACCATGGACACCACGATCTCTCCATGGATGATGTGTGGTGGCGTGGACCAACCCGGTTTCATGTGACGATAGGCCTGAACACACGTCTGCGGACGGCGTCACCAACACGTTCACGCACACACGCACACGTTCACGACACAACGCCGAATCGACCGACAGTCGCCCACCGTAGCAGTGCACATGTCACCCACCGTGCTTCGTCGTCTCACTCATCCACCCTTCCATGTCTCCTCCAAACACCCCTTTGCCCACCTTGGCAAACACAGACTGCCCGCGTCGACCAAACACCTCCTCCCGTACCATCCTCCCTTCCCCGCTGGTGTCCAACTTGCCTTCAACCTCCCAATCCTGTGCCCATCCTTGACCCCAATGCCTCCTGGGCGACGATGGCGTTGGCCTGCCACTCGAGTTCCCGGGAACTCCTCTCCTCCACCTTGTCTCCACTCCCCGTGATGGCCCACAAGTCCACCCCAGGATCACCTCCTCCCAAATGGTCCCACACAAGTGCACACACCATTCCTCGACCAGCAACCCACCCTGCTTCCCACCACCCGTCACACTCCCTCCTGCGCCAACCACTTGACTCCACAGCCCCCTCCAACCACACATCCCCCGTCCCACAGACACCCCGACCCCCTCTTCCTTGCCCACAAACACCAGTGTGCACCAGAATGGGTTCACAATGGGATGGCCATGGCCATGTCAACCTCCATCCCCGTTGGTGTGGTCGTTGTTGCCCTTGCTTTGCAGTAAACCGCCCTTCACCAGTATCGACACCCTCACTCACTCACACCTGCATCCACAGGCAGCATGCCCTGGTCTCCAGTCCATCAGATGCATCCCGAGCAGCCATTGCAAACCATTGTGGACACCCTCTGACAATGAGCGTCGACAAACGTGCGTCCTCGGCCACGGTTCTTGCCTCCACCCCGACGTTGGCCGCCCATCCACCACAACCACCATGCACCCTCCCATGGCATCCCAATCCCACTGCTTGTATCCACCACCACAGTGTGTGTGTGTTTCCTCAGTACCTTGGTACGCCTCAAGCGCACACAGTGGGTGCAACACGCACCCAAGAACCACCGCCTCCTGGTTCCCGTTGGCCACCTTGCACACAACCAACCCCCTGTGCACCCACTGCCAAACGGGGCGTTGCCCACTTTACAAAAGCACTCCAGCCTGGGCTGATCACCCTGTCCACTGCCATGTCCCCAGAGACACAGTGACACCTTGCTGACTACGGCGCCTCCACGCGCCATATTCCTTCCCGCCAACAAACACCCTCCACCACGCCCCATGCGCCCCTTTTCACACATCATGGGTCCACTGTGGTCAATACCAGCTCCACTCTGCATGATCGCGTATGCATCAATGGACGGTTGGACAGCGCATCGATGTGTTCAGCCCGTGCTTCCTCTCCGTTCGCTGCACCGTCCCCGCGACCCAGCCTCCCGTCTCTATTCCCGCATTGTACACAAAGTGCCACTGTGCAATGTTTACCCAATCAACACCTCCATCACACAGGCAGTGAACATGGCCATGCACTGCATTCACTTGCCACTCACTGCGCCATCTGAAGCTCCTCGTCCTCTTCTTCCGCCCCTTCACACGCCTGTGCCGTGTCCCCACATCTCGCATCGACACAATCGTTGCCATGGTTGCCCCCACATGCGACACTCGCTCCCTGGCTATCCCCTCACCCTCCCTTTCCTCCAAACCCACCAAGTCACCCTCCTTCCTGCTTCAAAGGAACGTCCATTCCTCCTGCGGATCACACCCCAATCGTCACTCCTCCACATGTTGCCTTTTCTCCATCTCTCCTTTCTCCTCCTCTTCAGCCTCATCTCCCTCTTGCTTCCTCGCCTCGCCTGGGTGCAGCACCCCTCCCCACCCACCCAATCACCCTCTCCATCACCTCATCTGGCAGTGTCACCCACCCTTCCCACCCTCCCACCTCCACATACTCCTCCATCCCTCCACACTCAAACATTGCCTCCCTCTCCTCCCCGTTCATCACCAACGCCACTTCCATTGCCTCATCCACCTGTCCAACCCATCCAATCCAATGCCACGCCTTCCTCCACCCTTCCTCCCTCACCATTTCCACCGTTTCCATCCTCGGCTTTGCGCCCCACGCTCGCAACACCTCCACAATCCTCTCGTCCCCACCCTTCACTGCTCGCTGCAGCGCAGTCTTCGTCCCTCTTTTCCCCGCAAACGTGTTCACGGGTACACCCCACTCCCTCAACTCTCTCATCTTCTCCACATCTCCACACTCCACAAATACCTCATGTTGCTTCTGGTTCCTCTTGAACAACCGCTGCAGCGCTTCAGCGTTGACGCCTTTGATTTTCCAGCAAGCCCGATTTCTTTCCATTGCCATGGCCAGAGCAGCGGCCCCTTCTTCCCATATGCTGTTGTCATCGAGGTCCAGCATCTGCAAGCTGCTGTTATCATTTAGACCCTTAGCCAGTGCTTCAGCTCCCCGATCCCCAATGTTGTTGTTCCAGAGGTCCAGAGTCTGCAAGCTGCCGTTTGCACCCAGAACGTGTGCCATGGCCGCTGCTCCTTGTGCTCCAACGTCGTTCTGTCCGAGGTCAAGTAACTGCAAGCTGCGGTTCCCCTTCAGTCCCTGCGCCAGTGCTGCTGCTCCTTCTGCCCCGATGCTGTTGCTTCTGAGTTCCAGTGTCTGCAAGCTGCTGTTTGCGCTCAGTGCCTCCCCCAGTGCTGCTGCTCCTTCGTCCTCGATCCTGTTGTCGCAAAGGTTCAGCCTCTGCAGGCTACTGTTCTCTCTCAGTGCCTGTGCCAGAGCTGATACACCTTTGTCACCGATGCTGTTGTGACCAAGCACCAGTTCCTTCAATCTACTGTTCTCACTCAGTGCCTGCGCCAGTGCTGCAGCTCCTTCTGCCTCGATCCCGTTGATGCTGAGATCCAAAGTTTGCAAGGTGTTGTTGACTCTCAGTGCCTGCGCCAGTGCTGCTGCTCCCTCGTCCCCGATGCCGTTGTTCATGAGGTACAGTGTCTGCAAGCTGCTGTTTTCACTCAGTGCCTGCCCCAGTGCTGGTGCTCCTTCTGCCCCGATGTTGTTGTTCTCGAGGCGAAGCGACCGTAGGCTGCTGTTCTTCCCCAGCGCCTTGGCCAGCGCTACTGCCACATTGTCTTCTAACTGCTGGTGACTAATACGCAGCTTTTGTACCCCATGTATGCCATGTCAGCACACACTCCACTGTTGCCCTTCACCCACGAGCCACACGTCCCTCCCGCTCTCTCTTTGCGTTCCGGTCCAGCCTACCTGTCCCCGTGCCTCCAGTGCACTACAGATCTGCGCATGGTCCCCGTTCTTCAGCAGATCAATCCAATCGGTAAACATCTGTGTGCCCAATCTGTGTCTGTGTGGACGTTGTGAGCGTCGTGGGCACCACCCGCCCACTCTCCCTCCCACAGCGACCGCCCCCCTTCCATTCCTCCCCTCAACAGCCCACCACCCGTGTGTTCTCCACCCAGCCACCTCACTTACCCTGAGATATTCCTGTTCGATGCCACCAATTCCAAGATGCGTTGCGTCGTTCCGCGCCTTCACCGCCACGCTCCGTTTCTCCCGCCCAATATCCTCTCCTCGTACGCTGCACACGCCCAACTCCCACTCCTCTGGGAATCCTGCATCCCCCTCTGTACATCCATGTCCACCATGTCACCCATGACACACGTGATAGACTAGGCAGAAAATTCTTGTCTGACACGTTGGTCCTCCTCCTCCGTTGAGTTGCGCTTTTGGCTGCTACCTTCGGGTTGACTCAGAATGTTCGGGGTCCATCATCCGTTCCCAAAATGTGAACGGCGTTCTTTTTTCTCCACCTCTTCGAGTCAGGAAAATCCCGTAGCTGTACGTGAGACTCAACAGAGACCAAAGCACCGCCTTGCATGACCCGTTCATCCGTCACGACCCCACTGGTGGCGCCTCTGCCGCCCACACGTTCTCAATCATCCACAGGTGGGTCCAAAAAGCGAGGTGTTCTTCCACCCCGACCAAGCCGGAGTCGCAGATGGGAACGCACATCACCAGCTTCGTCCATTGGGATACCCGTGTATGTGTGTGCACCCACACTGAAGTTGTGGTCCTGGGGACACATGCACACACCCACCCGCCGAGTTGCGCCTTTGCACCCACCAGAGTTCCTGCCCTCCCTCCAACATCGTGGAACAGTAGTGAGAATGACGTTGCACCAACACATGCACCAACACATGTGCGGTGGCGTACTGTCGTCAAAGTCGGTTCGAATGTCCTCCCTGCCTCTGTGATGGGATTCTGGCAGACGGCGACCAAGGCGCCCGTCGACACGACCGGCAACCGAGGCCACGTTCAACACCATGGGCGCCTTAGCACACCTTGGAACCGGACAGATGCACCAATCCCACGTCTGAGGGGCCTGTGGCACCATCCCCAGTCGTGCCTCGTATGTCCTCCGTGGCACACGTCACGCTTTTGGCGGCCCGTGCGCTCCAGCGTGTTCTCGCGCTTCAGACGCACCCTCACGTCGCCTCTGTGGCTGCAGACACAACTCGCACGCCCGCGAGAACAACCTCATGATCAGTTGGGACAAAGATAGGTCAACCCAGTCCGAAG
This sequence comes from Mantamonas sphyraenae, assembly GCA_026936335.1. Classification (NCBI taxonomy): domain Eukaryota; family Mantamonadidae; genus Mantamonas; species Mantamonas sphyraenae. The sequence goes on along the minus strand of JAPMXV010000076.1, from coordinate 151,156 downwards.
CCAAAGGGAAGCCACGCACGCACAGGCGTGTGTGTGACACGCGGAAAGTACGCGCGTGAAAAAGGCGCTGCTCGCCCCGACCCAAGGAGAGAGAAGTCGCCGCAGAGGGAGAACAAAGGGATGGACAAACCGCAGAACGTGTGGATCCACCCATGAAGAGAAACACAGGGTGTTTGCGTGGTGGACGTGAGGAGGGTGCGAGTGTGTGTGGAGCAGTGCGTAGGAGTGTGGGCGCGTCTCCAGGAACCCCCCCTCTCCCCCGGGGGACGTGTTCTGTGGGTCCGTTCCAGTGTCCATCGGCCATGGGCTTTGGCAAGCCAGAAGCGGACGCAGCATGGAGGCGCTGGTTGGAGGATGAAAGGGGGAGACAACCGTAGCAGCAGGCAGGTGGAGGCCACGTCGACGTGCAACGCGCCAAGTTGCAACGACAACACAACGACAATGACAACGAAGAAAATGGGACTGGGTACGTGGAAGGGGCATGGTGGAGGGTGGGTAACCCCCCATCCCATCCCAACGACCCTCCCTCACCCAACAACGGGGACGGAGGACGGTGGAGGGCAGACTCAGAAGAGGACAATCCCGCCATGGAACACGAGTGACCGCGCATGGTGTGTGGGTGTCCAAATGAGGAACCTGCTTTGCATGTGCAGTGACGATACTACCAAGCAAGAGGACTCGCCGGTTGTGCCCGGAACGCAGTTACTGGGACTCTCCTGTCTGTACTCGTGGTGAACAACAAACACGCGTGTGTAGCACCGCCTTTTACTCCTCATGCTGCTGCTTCATTCCTTGCCCCTTTCCCTCACAACCACACAACCACACACTCAAGCAACTCGCCTTCTCCTCCCTGTCCCCGTCAGCTCTTCCTTCCGCCACGCCATCATCACCTTCCCCTCCCCAACCACTCAACCACCCTCTCCATCACCTCATCTGGCAATGTCACCCACCCTCCCCACCCTCCCTCATCCACATACTCCTCCATCCCTCCACACGCAAACATCGCCTCCCTCTCCTCCCCGTTCATCACCAACGCCACCTCCATCGCCTCATCCACCCGTCCAGCCCACCCAATCCAATGCCACGCCTTCCTCCACCCTTCCTTCCTCACCATCGCCACCGTTTCAATCCTCGGCTTCGCACCCCATGCCCGCAACACCTCCACAATCCGTTCATCCCCTCGCTTCACGGCTCTCTGCAGCGCAGTTTCACCGCCCCCACCCCCTGCAAACGTATCCACAGGCACACCCCACTCCCTCAACTCTCTCATCGTCTCCACATCCCCACACTCCGCAAACTCCACATGCTGTTTCCTGTTCCGATTCAACAGCGACTTCAACGCGTCATTGTCAATCCTTTTGATGTTCCAGCACGACCGATTGACTTCCATGGCCCTTGACAGCGCTGCTGCTTCTTCGTCCTCGATGCTGTTCCAGCCGAGGAACAGTGTCTGCAAGCTGCTGTTCTCACGCAAGGCCTTGACCAGGGCGGCTGATCCTTCTGCCCCGACCTGGTTGATGTGGAGGTCCAGTGTCTGCAGGCTGTTGTTCTCACCCAATGCCTTGGCCAATGCTGCTGCTCCTTCTGCCCCGATCCGGTTGGACTGGAGGTCCAGAGTCCGCAAGCTGCTGTTCTTCCTCAGTGCCTGCGCCAGCGCTTCTGCTCCTTCCACATCGATTACATTGCCGCTGAGGTCCAGATTCTGCAAGGTACTGTTCTCACCCAATGCCTGTGCCATTGCTGCTGCTCCTTCTGCCCCGAGGCTGTTCCTGCTGAGGTTCAGTTCCTGCACGTTGCTGTTTTCCTTCAGAGCCTGCGCCAGCGTTGCTGTTCCTTCTGCCCCAATGTTGTTCCTCTCGAGGTCCAACTTCTGTAAGCAGCTGTTCACCTTCAGTCCCTGCGCAAATGCTGCTGCTCCTTCTGCCCCAATACCGTTGTTCCCGAGCTCCAGAGTTTGCAAGTTGCTGTTCTCGCTCAGTGCCTGCCCCAGTGCTATTGCTCCTTTGTCCCCGATGCTGTTGAAGCTGAGATTCAGCTTCTGCAAGCTACTGTTCTCACCCAACGCCTTGGCCAATGCCATTGCTCCCTTGTCCTGCATTCTGTTCTGGCTGACGTTCAGCACCAGAAGGCCTCTGTTCACACACAGCGTCTGCGCCATTACCGCTGCTCCTTCTGCCCCGATCATGTTGTTGCCCAAGACAAGGGTCTGCAAGCTGTCGTTCTCGCTCAGTGCCTCCGCGAGTGCTGCTGCTCCTTTGGCCCCAATACTGTTGCGGCTGAGGACCAGAGTCTGCAGGCTCTTGTTCTTCCCCAGCGCCATGGCCAGTGTTGCTGCCTCTTGGCCTCCCAGCATCTTGCCATAAATAACCAACTCCTGTGCCCCGCGTGTAAGCACTCACCCCGTTGGTACCCTTTGCCACCATCGCTTCTTGACGTACCAAGCGTCAACCTGCGTTCGTCCCGTCCCAGCCCACCTTTTCCTCTGCCTCCAGTGCAGCACACACCCGTGCATGATCCCCATCACGCAGCAAGGCACACCAGTCATCCGCATCCATTGAGCTCATTGTGTCTGCCCTGCCTTTGTGAGTGTGAGTGTGAGCGCGCCTGCAGCTGTGGCTGCCGCCTTCCCCTCCTCTCCCCTCTCCACGGCCACAGTTCATCCCGCGCATTGTCCATCCATCCAACCCACCTACCCTGAGATTTCCTTTACAATGTGACTGTTCCAAGATGCGTTGCATGCTGTTGCGCAAGCCGACTCTCTGCCCATGCCTCTGCAGGTCCCTCTCTCCCCAACTGTGCATGGTTTGCGTGCGTCCCACCCAGCCCCTGAAGTGACCACCCGCCTAGCAGGCAACCAACCCCACCATGCACCAGTTCGATGCGATATCCTTCCATGTGGCCATCCACACACCCGTCGTCTCCCTCGCCCAACTGGACGCACAACCCGACACACAGTAGTCACACACGCAATGTATTGATGGTATCTCTCCACAACGACCACCTGCCCTGCGGATCCGTCCTCCACCACACTCTTCCCATACACAGGTCCTCCTCCTCCTTGCCTGCCTGTCCTGTGCATGCCCACTCTCTCGCAACCACAGAGCCCCTCTGCCAGTCTCAAAGTGTGCATCCCAGCCGCTGCCTTCGTTCCTCTCCACAGCGTCCTCCCATGTCGATCTCCCCTTCCGTCCCTGCGCTCAACTCCAACTCCCACTCAACCACACAACCAGCTCCGGTTGCTCCTTCCCGACCATCGAGTTATCGCACGAGAGCACACCGCATCAGCCTTGTGCATTCCCACTGTCGACACCGGGACTATGATCCCCCGAAAATCACCTTGGTGTCCTCCAAATACCCCTTTGCCCACCTTGGCAAACACAGACTGCCCGCGTCGACCAAACACCTCCTCCCTTACCATCCTCCCTTCCCCGATGGTGTCCAACTTGCCTTCAACATCCCAATCCTGTGCCCATCCTTGACCCCAATGCCTCCTGGGCGACGACGGCGTTGGCCTGCCACCGGCGTTCCCGGGAACTCGTCTCCTCCACCTTGTCTCCACTCCCCGTGATGGCCCACAAGTCCACGCCAGGATCAACCCCTTCCCAAATGGTCCCACACAAGTGGACACACCATTCCTCGACCAGCAATCCACCCTGCTTCCCACCACCCATCACACTCCCTCCTGCGCCAACCTCCCGACTCCGCAGCCCCCTTCACCCACACATCCCTCGTCCCACAGACACCCCGAACGCTTCTCGTCTCACCTGGGTGCAGCACCCCTCCCAACCCACTCAATCACCCTCTCCATCACCTCATCCGGCAGTGTCACCCATCCTTCCCACCCTCCCTCCCCCACATACTCCTCCATCCCACCACACTCAAACATCGTCTCCCTCTCCTCTCCATTCATCACCAACGCCACCTCCATCGCCTCATCCACCTGTCCATCCCATCCAATCCAATGCCACGCCTTCCTCCACCCTTCCTTCCTCACCATCTCCACCATTTCCATCCCCGGCGTCGCACCCCATGTTCGCAAAGCCTCCACAATCCTCTCGTCCCCCCGCTTCACAGCTCGCTCCAGCGCCGTAGACCTCTCATACTCTCGCCCCTCTGCAGATGTGTCCACAGGCACACCCCACTCCCTCAATGCAGCCATCTTCTCCACATCCCCACACTCCACAAACTCCGCATGACGCTTCCTGTTCCTCTGTAAAAACGACTCCAAAGCGTCATCGAAATCGCCCGGGAGGTTCCAGCACGACCGATTGACTTCCATTGCCTTGGTCAGTGCTGCTGCACCTTCTTCCCCGATGCTGTTTCTGCGGAGGTACAAAGACTGCAAGTTGCTGTTCTCTCTCAGTGCCTGCGCCAGGGCTGCTGCTCCTTTGTCCCCAATGTTACTGTTCCAGAGGTTCAGCCTCTGCAAGCTGCTGTTCTTACTCAGTCCTTGCCCCAGTGCTGCTGCTCCCTGGTCCCCAATGCTGTTGCTGCCGAGGTACAGTCTCTGCAAGGTGCTGTTCTCGCACAATGCCTGCCCCAAGGCTGCTGCGCCTTCTGCCCCGATGCTGTTGTGGCAGAGGTCCAGTGTCTGCAAGCCGCGGTTCTCACACAATGCCTGCGCCATTGCTCTTGCTCCTGCTGCCCCGATGTTGTTCTCGCCGAGGTCCAGTCTCTGCAAGCTGCTGTTCTCGCGCAGTGCTTGCGCCAGTGCTTTTGCTCCTTCTGCCCCTATCCTGTTGCCACCAAGGTCAAGTGTCTGCAAGCTCGTGTTCTCACACAGTGCATGCGCCAGCGCTGTTGCTCCCTCTGCCCCGATACTGTTCTCGCAGACGTTCAGCGTCTGCAAGCTGCTGTTCTCACAAAGTGCTTGCGCCAGCGCTGCTGCCTCATCGTCACCTAGAATGGGAGGGTAAACGTACAACCGCTTTGCTTCGCTTGTCAGCGCATACTCCATTGTTGCCCTTCTTCCACTTCTTGACATGAAACACGTCCCTGCGCGTTCCAGTCCCAACCCACCTCTCCCTCCGCCTCCAGTGCACTGCAAATCCGTTCGTGATCCCCACTCTGCAGCAGTTCCAACCAATCGTTCATATTCAGCGCGCTCATTTCGTCTGCTTTGCCTGTTGTGAGCGTTTGTGCACCAGCTTGCCGCTTCCTTCCCTTCAGCAGCCGACCTCCTCCTCCACTCTGCATGTTCTCCATCCACCCAATCTACCTACCTTCAGAGTCAGAGTCAGATTCTGTGAGGATCTGATGGTTGTTAGATGCGTTGCCTGCTGCTGCTGTGCTTGCCAAGTACGCTGTGCACCCCCCAGTCCCTTCCCTTCCCAGCCCTGACGTCCCAGTGTGTGCTGACTGCTCGATGCGTCGTCCAGCGCATTGCACAGTCAAACAATGTATGGATTGCCGAGGCCTGGACTTCTGGTGTGCGTGGGGGGCAGCACGCGACGTTCCTTTGCCACTTTGTTCTCAGGCGCCAACCGGCCTCCTTCTTCCCGCCAAAAACGGAAGAAGCTGGTTGAACGCAGCCCCAGCACCACACCCAGCACCCACCATTGGCATATCGACACCCCCAAACCCACTTTAGCATCAACCCACCTTGTTTTGTCCTGCTGTGACAAGCGCACTCTCTCCCACTCCACTGCCTGCTGCTGCACACCTGAATGCCTCCCCAACCCCCGTCCATCCGACATGGCCAGAGCACTCCACCCACGGCATTGACCGGAGTGACCCAGCCATCCACCCACATGCACACACACCACCGCAGCGGCAACCAACCAGCAGTGGATGCGCCCCTCATCACCCATGCCACGTTTAATGTCACCATCCTCCCTGGCAGCCCCTGTTTAGTCCATGATACTCTCCTCCTCTCCTTCTCTCTGTTCCCTCTGATGCAACCATGGCACGGGAGGAGGTTTGGTGGGTGTGAACCCAACCCCTGCCCCACCACGATGCATCCCTGTCATAGCACACACCATGGATACCACGATCTCTCCATGGACAGTGTGTGTGGTGGCGTGGATCAACCCGGTGTGATGTGAAGATGGGTTTGAACACACGTCTGCGGACGGCGTCACCAACACACACACGAACACACGCACAAGCTCACGACACGACACCCAATCGACCGACAGTCGCCCACCGTAGCAGTGCACATGTCACCCACCGTCCTTCGTCGTCTCACTCATCCACCCTTCCCTGTCTCCTCCAAACACCCCTTTGCCCACCTTGGCAAACACAGACTGCCCGCGTCGACCAAACACCTCCTCCCTTACCATCTTCCCTTCCCCACTGGTGTCCACTTTGCCTTCAATCTCCCAATACTGTGCCCATCCTTAACCCCAATGCCCCCTGGGCGACAACGGTGTCGGCCTGCCACTCGGGTTCCCGGGAACTCGTCTGCGTTGCCCGTGTCTCTGCTTCCCCGAGACGAGATGGCTGCACAAGCCCACGCCACGATCTCCTCCGTCCCCACATGGTCCCAATGAGAGCATACACCACCACTCGACCAGCAACCCACCTTGCTTCGCACCAGTACCCACATCAGCCACAGGCAGCAACCAGCACTCCCCACTGCATCCACGCCGTACACACCCTCCTGCGCCACATTCTCGACTCCACACCACCCATTGCCCACAAAAAGCCCACCTCTCTCTCTCGACAGCCATCCCATCCCATCCCCCATGGCCACCTTCTCCAGCGTTCAGATTGCACGGAAAAGGAGCGTACAGTGTGATAGCCATGGTCGTGTCACCACCCAACCTCCGGTGATCGTCGTTGGGCCGGCCCCCTTTTGCAGCACACCACACTTCAGCAGCAAGGACACCCTCCTTTTTCCAGACCTGCATCCACAGGGAACAGACCCAATGTCTCGGGTCCACCGGTTGGGTCATGAGCAGCCATTGCGAACCATCATGGCCATCTGCTGACCATGTGCATGGACACACGAGTGTTCTCGGCCGTCGTCCTTGGCCCCCCTCCACACCCACGCACACACACACGAGGCTGGCTGTCCATCCACCACAGCCACCATGCACTCGTCCATGGCATCCCACCCTCCCCAATGGCATACGCCCCACCAGCACAGCGTGTGTGTGTTCTTCAGTGCGTGTTGGTACGTGTGTTGTCTCACGCCAGGCACACAGTGGCACACCCAACACTCACCACGGCCACCTCCGCCTGCCCGTTCCCCGTTTGTGACAGCCTCACTGTACACCCGATGCCAATGCTGTTGCCGATGTTACGTCGCACATCGGCCTGTGTGTGCTGGCCACCAAGCCACCAGTGCCATGCCCGTGGGCCACCCGGTGACACGCGTGAAAAGGCGCCTTCCACGCGCCCTTTTCCTGCTCACGAGAAAACGCCCTCCAGCACGCCCAATGCCACCCGTTTCACATAACCTGACTCCACCATGGTCAATACTGGTCCAATCCAGGGCAATCTGGCATGTGCCACAGGATGGTTGAGCAGCGCTTCGCCGTGCCCGTCCGCGTTTTCGTCGGAGCGCGGGCGGCCACGCGCGCACAAACCAGACTCTCTCTCCCAATCCTGCACTTTCACGACGCGTCACAGTACGATGGTTCCCCATCCCGCATTTCCATCACACACGCTAGAAAACATGTCAATGGACTGCATTCGATTGCCCCTACCAGTGACCCGTCTCTCAACTCCCCTTACACGCCACTTCCATGTCCTTCCCGATACCAATCGACAATCTCGTTCCCGAGGCTATCGCACGTATGCACCATTCACTCCCTTTCCCTGCTCTTCCTCATTCCTCCAGCTGCTTCCTCGTCCGACTCTCACCGCGCCGCAAGGGGGCCGTCTTTCCCTCCTGGCTCCACCCCATCCACCCATCACGCGATTCTACTCACTCCTCCTCCACACGTTGTCTCTTCTCCACTTCTTCCACCTCCTCTTCCAACTCATCTCTCTCTCGCTTCCTCGTCTCCCCTGACCTCCTTACAGTGTCCCTTGCCGGTGCAGCACCCCTCCCCACCCACCCAATCACCCTCTCCATCACCTCATCCGGCAGTGTCACCCACCCTTCCCACCCTGTCTCCCCCACATACTCCTCCATCCCTCCACACTCAAACATCGCCTCCCTCTCCTCCCCATTCATCACCAACGCCATCTCCACCGCCTCATCCACCTGACCCCTCCACCCAATCCAATGCCACGCCTTCATCCACCCTTCCTTCCTCACCATCCCCACCGTTTCCATCCTCGGCTGCGCTCCCCACGCTCGCAACACCTCCACAATCCTCTCATCCCCACGCCTCACCGCTCGCTCCAGCGCAGTTTCCTCAACTCCATCCCCTGCAAACGTGTCCACAGGCACACCCCACTCCTTCAATGCAGCCATCTTCTCCACATCCCCACACTCCACAAATTCCACATGCTGCTTCCTGTTCCGATCCAACAGTGACTTCAACGCCCCACTATCAACCCCGCTTTCGATTTTCCAGCACGAACGATTGCCTTCCATGGCCCTCGACAGTGCTGCTTCCCCTTCAGCTCCGATTCCGTTGCGGGCAACGTTCAGTTTCTGCAAGCTGTTGTTCTTCTCCAGTGCCTTGGCCAGTGCTACTGCCCCTGTGTTCACGAATTTGTTGTTCCAAAGGCTCAGTGTCCGCAGGCTTGTGTTTTCCTTAAGTGCCTGCGCCAGTGCTGCGGCCCCATCTGCCCCGATGCTGTTGTTTCCGAGGTCCAGTGCCCGCAAGTTGCCGGTATGACTCAGGGCCTGCGCCAGTGCTGCTGCTCCTTCGTCACCGATGTTGTTGCGGCTGAGACCCAGTGTTCGCAAGCTACTGTTCTCACACAATGCCTGCGCCAGTGCTACTGCTCCATCGTTACCGGTGCCATTGTTCTCGAGGTTCAAAATCTGCAAGCTGCTGCTCTCACACATTGCCTGCGCCAGTGTTTCTGCTCCTTTGCTCCCGATCCTGTTCTCGCCGAGGTGCAGTATCTGCAAGCTGCTGTTCTCACACAGTGCCTGCGCCACTGCTGCTGCCCCCTCTGCTCCGATGCTGTTTATCCTTAGGTCCATCGTATGCAAACTGTTGTTTTGCTTCATCGCCTTGGCCAGTGCTGTTGCCCCCTCTGCCCCGATACTGTTGTGAATGAGGGTCAGGCTTTGCAAGCCACTGTTCTCTTCCAGTATCTGCCCGAGCGCTGCTGCTCCTTCGTCACCGATGCTGTTCCAGCGGAGGTCCAGTTCCTGCAAAGTGCAGTTGTTTCCCAGTGCCTGTCCCAGTGCTGTCGTCCCCTCTGCCCCGATGCTGTTCCAGCGGAGGTCCACTGTCTGCAAGCTGTTGTTCTTGCACAGTGCCTGCCCCAGCGCTGCTGCCCCATCTGCCCCGATGCCATTGGCACCGAGTTCCAGTGTCTGCAAGCCACCGTTCTCACTCAGTGCCTGCGCCAATGCTACTGCTCCCTCTGCCCCGATGCCATTGGCACCGAGGTCCAGTGTCTGCAAGCAACTGTTCTTGCACAGTGCCTGCCCCAGTGCGGCTGCCCCCTCTGCCCCGATGCTGTTCCAGCGGAGGTTCAACATCTGCAAGCCACTGTTCTTACACAACATCTGCGCTAATGCCGCTGCTCCTTCTGCCCCGATCCCGTTGTCGCGAAGGTGCAGTACCTTCAAGGTGCTTTCCTGCCCCAAAGCCTCGGCAAGCGCTAGTGCCTCATTGTCTCCCAGCCCCCGCCTATCAATGTTCACATCCTGTGCAGAGCGTGTCAGCACACACTCCGTGGATGCCCTTCACGCCTCTTGCCTCACTCGCGTCCCGGTCCCAGCCCACCTCTCCCGCTGCCTCTAGTGCACTGCGAATCTGTACAAGGTCCCCGCTTTGCAGCAAGGCCAACCAATCAACCGTCTTTGGCTCCCCCCAGCTCATATCGTCTGCATTGCCCCTTGTGAGCGCGTGCGCACGAAGCAACTTCCTGAAGCTCCTACCTCTCCACCCCCTTTCTTCCTCTCCACCACCAGTCCGTCCCACATGGTCTCATGACCACACAATCCACCCACCTTCAGAGTCTGCAGGAACGTGATGGTTGTTAGCTGCGTTGCATGCTGCTGCTGCTGTGCTCGCCGAGTACCACACGCTCCTTCCCTCTCCACGCCTCCCTCCGGTGTCTCACTGTGCGATGCAATGCACCGTCCCACGTATCACACAGCCACACAACAGATCGATCGCCCAGCGCCCTCCCGCTGTGGTGCGTGCGGGCAGAGGCTGCACGTCGTTCGTTTGACACTTTGTTCTTGGCGCCAACCGGCGTCCTTCTTCCGGCCAAAACGAAAGCAGGTTGAACGCAGCCGCAGCGCACCCACCCACCACCATTGCCAGTAAACAAGACACCCACTATGACATCCACCCACCTTGTCGGTCCACGGCTTTGCGTCTGTAGCGTTTGTCCTGCTTCGACAAACGCACGCTATCGACCCGTCCACTGGCCTTTGAAGCACACCTGAACCCATCCATCGGACATGGAAAGGACATTTCCACCCACGAGAACTTGCAGGTAGCTATGGACTGCATTCGATTGCCCCTACCAGTGTCCGGTCTCTCAACTCCACCTCACACGCCTCTTCCATGTCCTTCCCGATACCGATCGACAATCTCGTCCCCGAGGCTATCGCACATGTGCACCATTCACTCCCTTTCCCTGCTCTTCCTCATTCCTCCAGCTGCTTCCTCGTCCGACTCTCACCGCGCCGCAAGGGGGCCGTCTTTCCCTCCTGGCTCCACCCTATCCACCTAACACGCGATTCTGCTCACTCATCATCCACACGTTGTCTCTTCTCCACTTCTTCCACCTCCTCTTCCAACTCATCTCCTTCCTGCTTCCTCGTATCCCCTGACTTTCCCCACAGTGACCCTTGCCGGTGCAGCACCCCTCCCCACCCACCCAATCATCCTCTCCATCACCTCATCTGGAAGTGTCACCCATCCTTCCCACCCACCCTCTTCCACATACTCCCCCATTCCTCCACACTCAAACATCGCCTCCCTCTCCTCCCCATTCATCACCAACGCCACCTCCATCGCCCCATCCACCTGTCCACCCCACCCAATCCAATGCCACGCCTTCCTCCACCCTTTTCCGCTCACCATCGCCACCGTTTCAATCCTCGGCTGCGCTCCCCACGCTCGCAACACCTCCACAATCTCCTCATCCCCACGCTCCACTGCTCGCTCCAGTGCAGTCATCTCCCCTTCATCCCCTGCAAACGTGTCCACAGGCACACCCCACTCCCTCAACTCTCTCATCTTCTCCACATTCCCACACTCCACAAAAGCCGCATGCTGCCTCCTGTTTCTCTCCAACAGCGACTTCAACGCGTCATTGCGAACTCCCTGGATCTCCCAGCAGGACCGATTGCCTTCCATGGCCTTTGACAGTGCTGTTGCCCCTTCAGCTTTGATACCGCGAGTGACTTCCAGTTTCTGCAAGCAGTTGTTCTTCTCCAGTGCCCTGGCCAGTGCCACTGCCCCTTCGTCCCCAATTTTGTTGTTGCAAAGTCCCAGTGTCCGCAGCTTGGAGTTCTCCTCAAGTGCCCTGGCCAGTGCTGCGGCTCCATCTGCCCCGATGCTGTTGCCTCCGAGTTTCAGTGTCCGAAGGTAGCCGGTGTGACTCAGGGCCTGCGCCAGTGCTGCTGCCCCTTCGTCCCCGATTTCGTTATTCCAAAGGCTCAGTGTCCGCAGGCTGGTGTTCTCCTCAAGTGCCTTGGCCAGAGTTGTTGCCCCTTCTGCCCCGATCCTGTTGCGAGCGAGGTTCAGGGTCTGCAAGCCGCTGTTCTCTTCCAGCATCTGTGCGAGTACTGCTGCTCCCTCTGCTCCGATGCTGTTGGAACCGAGGTCCAATGTCTGCAAGCTGTTGTTGCTTCTCAACGCCTGCGCAAGTGCTGCTGCCCCCTCTGCTCCGAGGTTGTTGATCTGTAGGTCCAACGTCTGCAACCCGCAGTTGTTGTTCCTCAGTGCCTGCCCCAGTGCTGCTGCTCCTTCTGACCCGACGCTGTTGCAAGCGAGCTTCAGGGTCTGCAAGCTGCTGTTCTCTTCCAGCATCTGCGCGAGTACTGCTGCTCCCTCTGCTCCGATGCTGTTGGAACCAAGGTCCAATGTCTGCAAGCTGTTGTTGTTCCTCAGTGCCTGCCCCAGTGCTGTTGCCCCCTCTGCTCCGATGCTGTTCCAGCGGAGGACCAATTTCTGCATTCTACTGTTCTTACACAGCGTCTGCGCCAATGCTGCGGCTCCATCTGCCCCGATGCGGTTGTTGTCGAGGTCCAGTGTGTGTACACTGCTGCTCATACTCAGTGCCTGCGCCAGTGCTGCTGCTCCTTCGTCCCCGATGCTGTTCGAGCTGAGGTCAAGTGTGTTCAAGCAGCTACTCTTACTCAGTGCCTCCTGCCCCAGTGCTGCCGCTCCTTCTGCTCCGATGCTGTTCAAACTGAGACCCAATATCTGCAAGCTGCTGTTGTTCCTTAGTGCATGCGCCAACACAGCTGCTCCTTCTGACCCGATTCTGTTGAGGCGGAGGCGCAGTGTCTGCAAGCTGCTGTTCTGTTCCAGCATCTGCGCAACTGCTGCTGCCCCCTCTGCTCCGATGCTGTTGGAACCAAGGTCCAATGTCTGCAAGCTGTTGTTGTTCCCCAGTGCATGCACCAGTGCTGCTGCCCCCTCTGTTCCGACGCTGTTGGAACCAAGGTCCACCATCTGCAAGCTACTGTTCTTACACAGTATCTGCGCTAATGCCGCTGCTCCTTCTGCCTCGATGCTGTTGTGGCGGAGGCGCAGTGTCTTCAAGGTGCTCTCATCCCCCAAAGCCTCGGTAAGCGCTACTACCTCATTGTCTCCTAGCCCTCGCCCTTGAATGTTCACATTCTGCGCAGAACGTGTCAGCACACACTCCGTGGATGCCCTTTACGCCTCCCCTGCGTCCCGGTCCCAGCCCACCTCACCCGCTGCCTCCAGTGCACTGCGAATCTGTACATGGTCACCGCTTTGCAGCAAGGCCAACCAATCAACTGTCTTTGGCTCCCCCCAGCTCATATCGTCTGCATTGCCCCTTGTGAGCGCGTGCGCACGAAGCAACTTCCCGCAGCCTCTTCCTCTCCACTCTCTTTCTTCCTCTCCACCACCAGTCCGTCCCACATGGTCTCATGGCCACACAATCCACCCACCTTCAGAGTCTGCAGGAATGTGATGGTTGTTAGCTGCGTTGCATGCTGCTGCTGTGCCGAGTACCACAAGTACCACACGCTCCTTCCCTCCCCACGCCTCCCTCCGGTGTCTCACTGTGCGATGCAATGCACCGTCCCACGTATCACACAGCCACACAACAGATCGATCGCCCAGCGCCCTCCCGCTGTGGTGCGTGCGGGCAGAGGCAGCACGTCGTTCGTGTGACACTTTGTTCTTGGCGCCAACTGGCCTACTTCTTCCCGCCAAAACGAAAGCACGTTGAACGCAGCCCCCCACCACAATTGCCAACAAACAAGACACCCACTATGTCATCAACCCACCTTGTCGGTCCCCGCTTTGCGTCTGTAGCGTTTGTCCTGCTTCGACAAACGCACGCCCTCGACCCCACTGTGTGGTTCACTTGCCTTTGAAGCACATCTGAACCACTCCATCGAACATGGAAAGGGCGTTTCCACCCACGAGAACTTGCGGGTAGCAACCACACACGCACATACACCCACGCAGCTGCACCCAATGCAGATGTGTCCATCTGCAACGATGCCAGTGTTCAAGGCACCATCCTCCATTGCAGCCCCTCTTTTATCAATCCCTCTGTTCTCCTGCTTCTCCCTGATCCACCTCATCCAACAGCAACTGCGCCAGGAGGACCACCACACGCCACTTCCATGTCTTCCCGATACCAATCGACAATCTCGTCCCCGAGGCCATCGCACATGTGCACCATTCACTCCCTTTCCCTGCTCTTCCTCATTCCTCAAGCTGCTTCCTCCTCCGCTTCCTCGCCTGACTCTCACCGCGCCGCAAGGGTCGTCTTTCCCTCCTGCGCCTTCACCCCATCCACCCCACACGCGATTCTGCTCACTCCTCTTCCACACGTTGTCTCTTCTCCACTTCTTCCACCACCTCTTCCAGCTCATCTCTCTCTTGCTTCCTCGTCTCGTCTGACCCCACTGCAGCGAGCATTGCCGGTGCAGCACCCTTCGCTACCCACCCAATCACCCTCTCCATCACCTCATCCGGCAGTGTCACCCATCCTTCCCACCCTCCTGCCTCCACATACTCCTCCATCCCCCCACACTCAAACATCGCCTCCCTCTCCTCCCCATTCATCACCAACGCCACCTCCATCGCCTCATCCACCTGTCCATCCCATCCAATCCAATGCCACGCTTTCCTCCACCCTGCCTTCCTCACCATCGTCACCGTTTCCATCCTCGGCGTCGCACCCCACGCTCGCAACATCTCCACAATCCTCTCATCCCCACGCTTCACTGCTCGCTCCAGCGCAGTCATCTCCCCTTCATCCCCTGCAAACGTGTCCACAGGCACACCCCACTCCTTCAACTCTCTCATCTTCTCCACATCCCCACACTCCACAAATTCCACATGCTGCTTCCTGTTCCGATCCAACAGCGACTTCAACGCCACACTATCAACCCCGCTTTCGATCTTCCAGCACGCCCGATTGCCTTCCATGGCATTCGACAATGCTGCTGCCCCTTCAGCACTGATACTGTTGCGAGTGACTTTCAGTGTCTGCAAGCTGTTGTTCTCGCCCAGTGCCCTGGCCAGTGCCACTGCCCCTTCGTCCCCGATTTCGTTATTCCAAAGGCTCAGTGTCCACAGACTGGTGTTCTCCTCAAGTGACTTGGCCAGAATTGTTGCCCCATCTGCCCCGATGCTGTTGCCTCCGAGTTCCAGTGTCCGAAGATAGCCGGTGTGACTCAGGGCCTGCGCCAGTGCTGCTGCCCCTTCGTCCCCGATTTTGTTGTCCCAAAGGCCCAGTGTCCACAGACTGGTGTTCTCCTCAAGTGCCTTGGCCAGAGTTGTTGCCCCTTCTGCCCCGATGCTGTTGCCTCCGAGTTCCAGTGTCCGAAGATAGCCGGTGTGACTCAGGGCCTGCGCCAGTGCTGCTGCCCCCTCATCCCCGATTTCGTTATTCCAAAGGCTCAGTGTCCGCATGCTGGTGTTCTCCTCAAGTGCCTTGGCCAGAGTTGTTGCCCCTTCTGCCCCGATCCTGCTGTAATCGAGGTACAGGGTCTGCAAGCTGCTGTTCTCTTCAAGTGCCTTGGCCAGAGTTGTTGCCCCCTCTGCTCGGATGCCGTTGGAACCGAGGTCCAATGTCTGCAAGCTGTTGTTGCTTCTCAACGCCTGCGCAAGTGCTGCTGCCCCCTCTGCTCCGATGTTGTTGATCTGTAGGTCCAATGTCTGCAAGCTGTTGTTGTTCCTCAGCGCCTGCCCCAGTGTTGTTGCCCCTTCGTCCCCGATCCTGTTGTAAACGAGCTTCAGGGTCTGCAACCTGCTGTTCTCTTCCAGCATCTGCGCGAGTGCTGCTGCCCCCTCTGCTCCGATGGTGTTGGAACCAAGGTCTAATATCTGCACGATGTTGTTGTTCCTTAGTGCCTGCCCCAGTGCTGTTGCCCCTTCTGCCCCGATGTTGTTGTGTTCGAGGTCCAGTGTCTGCAAGCTGTTGTTGTTTCTCAGTGCATGCGCAAACACCGCTGCTCCTTCTGACCCGATTCTGTTGCGGCTGAGGTTCAGTGTCTGCAAGCTGCAGTTCTCACTCAGTACTTGCGCAACTGCTGCTGCCCCCTCTGCCCCGATGCTGTTGGAACTGAGGTCCAACGCCTGCAAGCTACTGTTCTCACTCAGTGCCTGCGCTAATGCCGCTGCTCCTTCTGCCCCGATGCTGTTGTGGCGGAGGTGCAGTACCTTCAAGGTGCTCTTCTGCCCCAAAGCCTCGGCAAGCGCTACTGCCCCATTGTCTCCTAGCTCCCGCCTATCAATGTTCACATCCTGTGCAGAACGTGTCAGCACACACTCCGTGGATGCCCCTCACGCCTCCCCTGCGTCCCGGTCCCAGCCCACCTCACCCGCTGCCTCCAGTGCCCTGCAAATCTGTGCATGGTCCCCGCTTTGCAGCAAGGCCAACCAATCAACCGTCTTTGGCTCCCCCCAGCTCATATCGTCTACATTGCCCCTTGTGAGCGCGTGCACACGGAGCAACTTCTCGCAGCCTCTTCCTCTCCACCCTCTTTCTTCCCCTCCACCACCAGTCCGTCCCACATGGTCTCATGACCACACAATCCACCCACCTTCAGAGTCTGTAGGAACGTGATGGTTGTTAGCTGCGTTGCATGGTGCTGCTGTGCTTGCCGGGTACCACGAGCACCACACGCTCCTTCCCTCCCCACGTCTCTCTCCGGTGTCTCACTGTGCGATGCGATGCACCGTCCCACGTATCGCACAGCCACACACGGATCGATCGCCCAGCGTTCGCCCGCTGTGGTGCGTGCGGGCAGAGGCTGCACGTCGTTCGTTTGACACTTTGTTCTTGGCGCCAACTGGCCTCCTTCTTCCCGCCAAAACGAAAGCAGGTTGAACGCAGCCCCCCCACCACTATTGCCAACAAACAAGACACCCACTATGTCATCAACCCACCTTGTCGGTCCACGGCTTGCGTCTGTCGCGTTTGTACTGCTTCGACAAACGCACGCTATCGACCCGTCCACTGGCCTTTGAAGCACACCTGAACCCATCCATCGGACATGGAAAGGACATTTCCACCCACGAGAACCTGCAGGTAGCTATGGACTGCATTCGATTGCCCCTGCCAGTGACCCGTCTCTCAACTCCCCTTACACGTCACTTCCAATGTCTTCCCGATACCGATCGACAATCTCGTCCCCGAGGCCATCGCACGTGTGCACCATTCACCTCTTTCCCTGCTCTTCCTGATTCCTCAAGCTGCTTCCTCCTCGTTCGCTTCCTCGCCTGACTCTCACCGCGCCGCAAGGGTCGTCTTTCCCTCCTGCGCCTCCACCCCATCCACCCCACACGCGATTCTGCTCACTCCTCTTCCACACGTTGTCTCTTCTCCACTTCTTCCACCACCTCTTCCAGCTCATCTCTCTCTTGCTTTCTCGTCTCCCCTGACCTCCCCACAGCGACCATTGCCGGTGCAGCACCCTTCGCTACCCACCCAATCACCCTCTCCATCACCTCATCTGGCAGTGTCACCCATCCTTCCCACCCTCCCTCCTCCACATACTCCTCCATCCCCCCACACTCAAACATCGTCTCCCTCTCCTCCCCGTTCATCACCAACGCCACCTCCATCGCCTCATCCACCTGTCCATCCCATCCAATCCAATGCCACGCTTTCCTCCACCCTGCCTTCCTCACCATCGTCCCCGTTTCCATCCTCGGCGTCGCACCCCACGCTCGCAACATCTCCACAATCCTCTCATCACCACGCTTCACTGCTCGCTCCAGCGCAGTCTCTTTCCCTCCACCCCCTGCAAACGTGTCCACAGGCACACCCCACTCCTTCAATGCAGCCATCGTCTCCACGTCCCCACACTGCACAAACTCCACATGCTGCTTCCTGTTCCTCTCCAACAGCGACACCAAATCGTCATTGCGAACGCCCTGGATCTTCCAGCAGGACCGGTTGCCTTCCATGGCCTTCGACAGTGCTATTGCCCCTTTAACTTTGATACCGTTGAAGGCGATGTCCAGTGTCTGCAAGCTGTTGTTCTTCTCCAGTGCCCTGGCCAGTGCTACTGCCCCGTCGTCCCCGATTCTGCTGGTCCCAAGGCTCAGTGTCCACAGACTGGTATTCTCCTCAAGTGACTTGGCCAGTGCTGCGGCTCCATCTGCCCCGATTCTGTTGCTGCGGAGGTCCAGTGTCCGAAGGTAGTCGGTGTGACTCAGGACCTGCGCCAGTGCTGCTGCTCCTTCGTCCCCGATTCTGTTGCTGCGGAGGTCCAGCGTCTGCAAGCTGCTGTTCTCCTCAAGTGCCTGCACCAGTGCTGCTGCTCCCTCTGCTCCGATGCTGTTGGAACCGAGGTCCAATGTCTGCAAGCTGTTGTTGCTTCTCAACGCCTGCGCAAGTGCTGCTGCCCCCTCTGCCCCGATGTTGTTCATCTGTAGGTCCAACGTCTGCAACCCGCTGTTCTTCCTCAGTGCCTGCGCAAGTGCTGTTGCCCCTTCTGCCCCGACGCTGTTGTAAACGAGCTTCAGGGTCTGCAAGCTGCTGTTCTCTTCCAGCACCTGTGCGAGTACTGCTGCCCCCTCTGCCCCGATTCTGTTGAGGCGGAGGCGCAGTGTCTGCAAGCTGCTGTTCTGTTCCAGCATCTGCGCAACTGCTGCTGCCCCCTCTGCTCCGATGCTGTTGGAACCAAGGTCCAATGTCTGCAAGCTGTTGTTGTTCCCCAGTGCCTGCACCAGTGCTGCTGCCCCCTCTGTTCCGACGCTGTTGGAACCAAGGTCCACCATCTGCAAGCTACTGTTCTTACACAGTATCTGCGCTAATGCCGCTGCTCCTTCTGCCCCGATGCTGCTGTGGCGGAGCCGCAGTGTCTTCAAGGTGCTCTCATCCCCCAAAGCCTCGGCAAGCGCTACTACCTCATTGTATCCTAGCCCTCGCCCTTGAATGTTCACATTCTGCGCAGAACGTGTCAGCACACACTCCGTGGATGCCCTTTACGCCTCCCCTGCGTCCCGGTCCCAGCCCACCTCTCCCGCTGCCTCCAGTGCACTGCGAATCTGTACATGGTCCCCGCTTTGCAGCAAGGCCAACCAATCAACTGTCTTTGGCTCCCCCCAGCTCATATCGTCTGCATTGCCCCTTGTGAGCGCGTGCACACGAAGCAACTTCCTGAAGCTCCTACCTCTCCACCCCCTTTCTTCCTCTCCACCACCAGTCCGTCCCACATGGTCTCATGACCACACAATCCACCCACCTTCAGAGTCTGTAGGAACGTGATGGTTGTTAGCTGCGTTGCATGCTGCTGCTGCTGTGCTTGCCGAGTACCACACACTCCTTCCCTCTCCACGCCTCCCTCCGGCGTCCCAGTGTGCGATGCGATGCACCGTCCCACGTATCACACAGCCACACAACAGATCGATCGCCCAGCGTTCGCCCGCTGTGGTGCTTGCGGGCAGAGGCAGCATGTCGTTCGTGTGACACTTTGTTCTTGGCGCCAACTGGCCTCCTTCTTCCCGCCAAAACGAAAGCAGATTGAACGCAGCCCCCCCACCACAATTGCCAACAAACAAGACACCCACTATGACATCAACCCACCTTGTCGGTCCACTTTGCGTCTGTAGCGTTTGTCCTGCTTCGACAAACGCACGCCCTCGACCCCACTGTGTGGTCCACTGGCCTTTGAAGCGCACCTGAACCACTCCATCGAACATGGAAAGGACATTTCCACCCACGAGAACTTGCAGGTAGCACACACACGCACACACATACACCCACGCAGCTGCACCCAACCTGCCCACCTGCAGATGTGTCCACCATCAACGATGCCGGGGTTAAGGCACCATCCTCCATTGCAGCCCCTCTTTTATCAATCCCTCTGTTCTTCTGCTTCTCTCTGATCCACCTCATCCAACAGCAACTGCGCCAGGAGGACCACCACGTGCACTCTCGGGTGTGGACCAGACCCTGCCTACACCATGATGCACACCCGTCAACTTGACCTCACCACCTTGGATACAAGGAACTCTCGTGGCAGTGGGTGATCGTGTGTGAACCAACCCAGTGTGACGTGCACGACCACACACACACGTCCGTGGACAACACACACACACACTCTCTCTCTCTACGGTGTCACGACACCACCCGGAATCCCCCCACCATGGGCATTCGCACAACCATGTGGGACACATGTCACCCACCCACCCACCACCCTCCCTTCCACTGAGGGGAAAACGGGGGCCGCCGCAAGCACCGCAGACGCGCCTGGCTGGGTTGGCTTCTCTCCCACCACCCACCTTCTCCCTCCTGTGGGAGATGGCGCAGGTGGATGCCCCCCACCCAGCCAATGCTTCTTCCAGTCATCGCACATGTGTGCATGTCTGACCCTCCTTTCGCCCGGACGACGACCACAACGACGACGGGGGCCGCGCGTCCCGCGTTTTGGCGCGCTCACCGCTCCCTGGTTTTGCCGCCGCCCAGCGACGTGTGTGGACCGAACGTACCCAAAGCATGCGCCCCAGTGCCACGACTCGTCCCATGACCACGCATGGCGGTGGCAGTGATGTCGCTCATGGTGGCAGTCAGTCAGTCTGCACGTGTGGGTGCCACTTGAACGCCCCAAGCCGCCGTCACCCGTGCCTCTGCCGCCGTCACAACTAAAGGTGGGCACGCATGCACCCACACGCTGTCCCCACCTCATCCGAACGGGAAGCAACAGACAGAGGACATGGATTGTATGGCAACACGTGTGTGTGGTGTCAACTATCGTGGTAACGACACCAAAAGAGCAAAGGTTCGAGGGGTAGGGGCGGGGGCGAGTGGGCAGAGGCAACCCACAACCCACAACCCACACACCATCCCACACGTCCCACTGGTCCCCAACACCTTCCAAACACGGAATCCCATGGTTGGTTTCATTTCGCTACTGTTCGTCCCAAGCCTGCGGAAGCTCTGTGTGGTCACCGTCGTTGCGTGGAGCCTCGCGGTCATCGTAGGCGGTGAGAAAGGACAAGGCGGCAGGAAGGGCACCGAGTGGAGCAGAGGGAGTGTCACGTGCCGACACAGTGTCGGGATGGAGCACAGACACGTGGGCACCCACGTCCATCCAATCGGTTTCCACAGGCAGGATGGCCATCCATCGGCACAGGAAGTGGGCTCTCAGACACTGATTGCGCACGGTTGCTTCCCACAGACGGGCGTCATTGCACGCGGCACCCGTGTGGTTTCGTACCAGGATGCGGTGGAAGTTGGCCTTGTCGGCGTTGTGACGCTCAAACACGGCACAGCCGCTGTGGGCCATGGTGACCTCGAGTGGGGTTGTCCCGTAAGCAGACGAGCATGCCACCTGCCAGAAGAGGGCAAGCAGCCGAGGACGCAGGTAGGCAGAGACAAACACACGCAAGCCATGGTGCAGCTGGCGGTCCGACATCCACCCACCCTCCTCGCCACTGGCCACCACCACCACTTGGGTCCATGCAGGGAGCACGGGTGGGTTCCTCACGAGATCTTCGGTCACACAGACACGTGCCCTGCCATCCCGTGGGGCCGACGGAACAAGCTTAAGGAGCTGCGAGTCCAGCGTCGTCCACAGCGGGTGCTGCCACACGTCGCTGTCGGCGGGGATGTCCAGCACGGAGGAGCGGCTGCGGAGCACGGGTTCGGGGACGTGGGACGACAGCAGAAACAGAGGGTTGTCCACAACGCTGGCGAGGGTGCATGATGGGATGGTGGATGGCTTGGTGGATGCGCCACAGGTGCGCCAGCTCAGAAACGCAGTGGCAACGGAGACCCGCCGTTCGATGGCGACCAAATCACTGGTGCTGCGTGTGTAGGTGGACGTCACCGGAGCACGAAAGTCGGACAACAACAAGGCCACGCTGGAGGTGGCTTGGGACGGGTATCTGAGGGCCACGAGCAGGCTGCGGTGCACCATTCGCATGGCGTGGAGGGTGCGAGGAAGGTAGGGGCCGGGAAGGCCGGGCGACCACCACTCGATCAGGAAACGCAGCGACTCGGTGCTTCCATGCGTGACGGCCAAGTCCACCTCTGCACAGAGCAGTGCGTACGGAGTGGCGTGCCAAACCACAGTGAAGGGCGACAGGCAATCGGACACGTTGAATGAGACGGAGACCTCGCAACACCGGTTGCCCAGGAGGGCAGTGAGGATGGCGTACGGGGTTTTGTGGTTGTGGCACATACCCATCAGATGCTTGATCGGGACGCGTCCAAGGGCCAGCAGCACAAAGAGGATCCGGATGGGAGCCGGGCTGTGTGGAAAGCTGATGGAATCGGTCTCGAGCATGCCCAGGGACTGGGCGTGGCGAGTGGCCAGCGGGGACAGGAACGGGGAGGCCGGACCGAACAGTGTGGTTGCGCCCTGCAGAGAGAGAGGCTCCGGGAGCTCAACGGTGCAGACGTGGGTGCCCGATGGGCAAGGCATGTTTGCGTCGTGGCATACCAGTGTCGCCGTGTCGGTGCTCGACACCATGGTGGCGCAGGCCTCAAAGAACGAGGAGGACGACGAGGACGACGACGACGACGACTGCGCGTGCGGCGCATGTGCCACACGCTGGCGCTTGTAGTCGGGCGCACAGGACTCCTCAGGTGCATGGTTGTTCAGGGCTGAGGAGGAGGTGGTGTGTTGTGCGAGTACAGCTGGGGACTTGGCGGAGGTGTCAACGCGGGCCCGCACTGCGACCTGCCTTCTCGCGCCTCTGGGCGGCGTACGCGTGGCGGCCATTGTCAGGAAAGGCGCAGAGATGGTACTGGCACTCTGTTGGACGGTGTTGATGGGGTGAGTGCGGCGCGAGAGCATGCAAGGAAGCGGCAGGAGGCAACAACGCAGAGCGGCGAAAGGAACGGCTAGTTTTGTGTGACGGGAAGCACATACGCCACAGGCCAGCAGAAGCAATGAACCTACCATGGTGTGAGACTCGTCACCCAGTTCAGGATTGCTGCCTGTGTCGAAGGAGACGCGTTTGAGAGACATGTTGCGTGCAGTTGGGTTTGATTTTGGTGCTTACGGCTGCGCATGACGTCACAACATGTGTGGGTTGAAGAGAACCAATGTTGGAGGCGGGAACAATGGGCCAAGGCGTATGAACGTTGTGAAGCGTATCAAAGACTCGAGAGCAGAAGGTTGCTTGACGAATCTGACAAGTGAGCGTTTGCCGAATGGCTAGAGACCGAGCACACGCACCAACACGGTGATGGTGACCCCCTAGTGAACATGGTGATGCAAGGGATGACTGAGTGGGCTAGAGTTTTGCGGCCAGATTTGACAAAAACGGTAGTCACCTCTTTTGACGCGACCAGGGGTTTGGTCTCCAGTCAAGATAACAGATAGCAGACAATTGGAGGAAAGGATAGATACTGGAGGATGCAGGGGACTGTGGGGACAGGTGAGTGACGAGGTGGAGCACGAGAGAAGTTCGGCGAATGTGACACCCCGTGCCAAAACATCAAATATGGTTCATCCGACTTGACACTCGTTGGATGCCGCTGAGCAACTTGTCGAAGGCATTTGGGGTAGTCGAGCCTGACAACAAAGGTGGCGTTGGTCGAGCTTGACGAAAAAGGGGTGGCGTTGGTCAAGCTTGACAACAAGGGTGGCGTTGGTCGAGCTTGACGAAAAAGGGGTGGCGTTGGTCAAGCTTGACAACAAGGGTGGCGTTCGTCGAGCTTGACAACAAGGGTGGCGTTCGTCGAGCTTGACAACAAGGGTGGCGTTCGTCGAGCTTGACAACAAGGGTGGCGTTCGTCGAGCTTGACAACAAGGGTGGCGTTCGTCGAGCTTGACAACAAGGGTGGCGTTGGTCGAGCTTGACAACAAGGGTGGCGTTGGTCAAGCTTGACAACAAAGGCGGCGCACTTGCGTTGGGTCCCCACTTCGCCTTCGCCTCCTGATTGGGACTTCTGTGACCAGAAATGTGGGAAAGTTGACCAACATCTTGGGTTAGTTGGTCAAGCTCGACCAGGGACCAGCACTCTGGGCAACTTGTCGAGGGCTTGGATTTGAGGTGGACGAGTTTGACAACAAGGGCGAAACGGCACTCAAAACACCAGCTCTGCATTTCGCTGTGCTTCTCTCTCCTGATCCACAATCTCGCACAATGCCTTCTCGACATCCTTCACCCGCAGCTCGACGTTCTCGCTGAGGCAGCCCCTGAGAAGCTGATACTGCTCGTGGAGCCCTGGAATGCTCCCGTCCAGCTGCTGCAGAAACACAATCTCGTTGAAACCCACACCGCATGTCTGTCCGACCTGAAAACACAACACAGCGCCCTGGCTGCTGGCCTTCGCCCATTCCGTGACCAGATGCATGGTAGATGGTGGTCGAAGGTTGCGGAATACCCTTTCCAGACCCATCCACAGCGTCACCACACCCTCCAAGGCGTGCCAGCCATCCGCAGACGAACCCGAGCTGCTTGAGCTTGAGCTTGAGCTTGAGCTCGTGGTCGTCGGCACGTTCGCCTTGTACCATGCCGACACCACCTCCATCACAGCAACCTGCAAGCTGGGGCACACAGTACGCGTAATGCGCGATCCACCCACACTCACAGTGTCCAACAGCCTGCGTACAACACCCAGCTGATCATCACCAGTTGCCACAACGGCGCACACATGCTGCCACATGACAAGCAGTACGAACTGGTGCCCCTGGACGTTGAACAAGCCGATGGCATTGTCATCCATCAGTTCCACTTGAGTGACAAGGACCGGTGTTCCATGGCCTGGGCCTGCATCCCACTCGTTGACCACCTTCTGCGCCTCCTCCACCGCATCCGACATGCACCCTTTCACCAAGTATCCTAGCTTGTCGAGATCCCACAGAGTGGCCACACGGGACACTCTTTGGCGCTGAAATGCCTCGGAAGTGGCGCCAAAAAGAGAGCGTTGAGCACGAGGGTGACTCCCAATGCCATTTTCATGGCGTAGCTGGGCTGTGCCTTCGTGCCTGCCGAGGCTGCCTCGAGGGCTGCTGCTGAAGTTGCTGAGCATGTGACGCGCCTCTTTGCGTCTGCGCGATGTGGCAGCGGCATCCACGTATTCCAGGTCAGGAGGCAGATCCTTGAGCTGAGAAATGTCATCGGCAAGCCAGTCGATGGTGTTGGGCATAACACACTCCACCGCCTCTGCAAACGTCAGCAATGGACGGAGAAAGTGCGCAACAGCATCTGTGCGATTCCCGTAGCCGTGCCACGGGCAATGGTCATAGTCTGTGCGCAGACGTCGGGACACAGAGGCGTCAATGGGGATGTGGGGCAAGTCGTTGACACCTCCCAGGAGCTTGCTGCGACCATGTTGGCCAACGAGGTCCACCAGCAGGTCATGGACGGTCGTCCCCTCCACAGTCTCCTCCTCTTGCAGATGTTGTGCAAGCAGCTGCTGCATGCGTGGACGAACGTAGGCGATGGCAAACAGGGCCACGCGACGGGCGTAAGGAGCATCTCGCAACGGGACTGGGGCGCGAGATCTGGCCCGGATGCCACGGATGGGGTAGAGGAAGAGCATGGCATTGTCCTTGGCGTTCGCCAGCCACTGGTCGATGTGCTTAAAGGCATTCGAGGCGAAGAAGTGGGCGGCGTTCAGGTCTGAGGCTGATCCCGGCATCGTGGGCCAGGAGGTGGGCCACACAAGGTTGGTGGCATCGTGGGCCAGGGTGGCGTCGGGCGGCACACACATAAAGGGTTGCAGGAGCGGGTATTGGGAGTCCGAGTGGAGGTAGTATGGGTCGTAGACGTGGTCCGCGTCGTGGTCACCAAACAGCATCGAAAACACGCAGACCGAGAGAGCCAGAGCACGGCGCGAGTTGGATGTCTCACCAGCGTGCTCTTGTGCAGACACAAGTGCTTGCTCTCGGGACCACTGGGTGACGAGCAGGTGGGCCATGGCGATGGAGTGTGGACTGTGGGTGACAAGTGCGTCGACAAACACGTCCCGGGCATCGCTGCCCACCACGTACTGCACGCAAATCTTGGCTGTCCACAGCTCGTCCAGGTAGCGTTTGAAGAAAGTCGTGTCGTCCATCGCCTTTGCCCAGCGCAGCTCGGCACGGTACATGTCCGCGGGTGAGACGGAGAGCACCACATGGTCTCCTCGCCGAATCTGAATCGACCGGTTGTGCGTAGGCGCATGCACAAGGCGAATGTGCATGTAGGCACCAAGCACATCTACCAAGTGAAGCCATGGCAGGCGGCCGATCGACTGGGCAACGAGCGCATGCACGTCATCCCCCCCAACGAGGCCAGACGTGTCCAAGGAGGTGATGGGGGCAGGGACACGCTTTGAAAGACATGTCGCCGACGCCTCTGCTGCGTCTGCATTGAGTGGCAGAACGCTCGCAAGGTGCTCATCAGCCTTGGCGGGGCTGAGGTTGGCCACTGGCGTGCGTGTGTGTGCGTGTGTTGTGAGTGTGAGTAGAGCCCTGGAGCTGGTGGAAAACCCGTTGCAGTAAGCACTAACGTGTGGTGGGGGAGTCGAAAAGGCTGAGATGACACATCCTCAGACGGTCTTGCGTGGAGACCAACTGCGTTGCTTCATACTCAGAGGAATCGTCCGGGGTTGGATCTGGATCCGTGTTGCGCGTTAAAGAGGCCATGAAAGACGACGTCTCTGCGGACAGGTCATGGTGGCCGTCACCGTCCGCAACACGCTGGCGGGCAGACGGCGGAGCGTCCTCTTCCAAGCTGTCCATGCTGTCCATGCTGTCCATGCTGTCCATGCTGTTGTCCATGAAGTAATCATCCTCCTCATACACGTGTCTGCTCCGGCGACGGGGGTTTGACATGGGTGTTTGGGGTTGTGTTGGATCCGGCGGCGCGACGGCAACGTTTCTATTTGAACCCGTCCCGGCGGTGTAACGGCTACCTGTCAAGCCGTTTGGATAAGATATGGCGGTAAAATGGATAACGGTAACCTAACGGCTAGTTCGCGTGTGTGGTTGCGGAGTTTGGTTGGATGTTGGGCAGGATGGGGACCGAAATTTGATCACACTGGATCTCGCCAGTAAGGTGATGTTGGGTCATGATAATGGAGGAGGGGTGTTTAGCTGTATTGGAAAATGTGTGGGGGGAGTTGTAGAGGACGCTGATGATGATTGCGGTGTGTGGGGGGAGAGACACGGGAAGGTCGGTTGCCGAGCTCCGCGTGTGCAGGGAAGGACACAGAGGAAGGGTGGAAAGGGCGTTGAGTAGGTGTATTGTAATGTGGATGGATGTGTGGTATGGACGGTGAGGGGGGAAAGGGTGCTGTGCTGGGCAGAAGGGCGGACGAGGGGGGTCGTCGGGGTCAGAGTGCGTGCAGGGGGGCCAGGAGGGGCTCAATGCATGCAGTAACGATACAGAACGGGGCCACAGTGGTCATATGGGTGCGTGGTTGGGGTTGTGCAGAGAAGCAGTGTGGTAGGGAGTGTGGGGGGGGGGGAGTGGTGGCGGGCGCTGTACGATCGTACGATGGTATGGGCACCAGCATCACGTGTGTGGGTGCGCGGACGAGACATATGCCATGGATAACAAAGAGACAGTGGAGCAGGGGCGGGAGGGTGGGGCATGGGGAAAAGTTGGTTGGGTGTTCAGGCGGAGGCGGGAGAAGGGCGGCAGACGAGTGAGAATGGGGCTGGCGGTGCTTAGACAGGGTCGAATGGGTGGCTCATGGGCAAGGGGCAGAGAGAGGGCCACGCGAGAGAGAGGTCGGGAATGTTGAGGAACGGGCGCTGGGTGAGGTGGTGTGGGTGCTGGGTAAGTTTTGTGGCTGTGTTGTGGTAGCGTTGACCATTGATTGGTTGCCAATAGCGAAAATAGCCCTGCGAAAGGGTTTTTTGGGGGAATTTTGCTCCCAGGAGGCCCGCGGGGGCCAAAGAGGAAATTGTTGCTGAGACAACAGGAGTGAGGTGGTTGCGGGGTGTGCAGGGTCATGATGGCATGCACAGGTTGTGGCTGTGCATGGGAGTGTGTGGGGACGCCGATGGCGTGGGGATGGTCTGTGTTTGCGTTTGCGTGGGTGGGGCGGGGACGCGGGTGTTGTCGCGGCAGAGTCGACCTGGAAGGAAGAAAGGATGGAGAATCGGATACATTGAAACTGTGCAACGACACACAGTGCCACTGGCATACGAACAGCAGCGTGCAAAGGGCAATCCAGCCATATGTGTGCCAGCCTCGTTGTGGAGAGCTGGGCCCGGCTCTTTGCCGTCCTGTGTGGCCCTGCCCACGCATTGACGCAGTGGTCGCCACCGCGTTTGCTACCCCCGTGCACCCTTTTGCCACGATGGACCGTTGGAACCCGGGAGCGAGTTGGCGCAAAGGACGGCCGCCAGTGCGCTTCTTGACGCCTTGTGGCTGGCACACAGGCATGGGCGCAGCGTGGCCACAGCTCAACGCGGAGAGGTCACACAAAGAGGCACATGCGCGGGGTTTCAAGCGGCATGTGTGTGTGTGGTGGGGTGCAGGGGCGTCGCAACACCTGGGGTAACACCTGGAGCACACACGGGGAAGGGAGAAGGCGGAGAAGGCGGAGGTCCATGCACACAAAAAAGGGGCGGTGGAGACATGATTTTGGCGCCAAAAAAAGGCGAGGAAAGGTGGGACGCAGCGTGTTTGGGAGGGGTGTGTTGGGTGTTGGCGAGCGGGAAGTCGGGTGAAGGGGCATGTGCGACGCACGGGGTGATGATGTGGTGGTGGATGAGTGTGTTGGATGGGCAGGGAATGGTCACGGGCATCAGGGAGGGTGAGCAGAGGCGCGCGTGACGCGAGTTTTGGCGCGAAAGTGGAGCAGCGGGTACGGCGAGGGCTCGCCAGGGCAAAGAGAGCATGCTTGAGGATGATGACCGGTACGGATGGAGGGTAGAACATGTAGAGCATGCGTGGACGCGGCCAGGAGTCGTGGGGATGCCTAAGGGGGTGGGGAGAGGGGAGAGACGCGGCTGAGAGGCGGCGGATATGTGCGTGGTCGCTCTCTGCGCGTGACCACGTCGATGTGAGGGCAACGGCACAAAGGGGATCGGTGTGCGTTGGTGTGGACGAGGCATAGACGAGGGGTAGGGGCGCCTGAGATGATTGTGGGTGGGCAGAGCAAACAGAGTGAGTGGGAGGAGAATATTGGGAGGCATATGTGCTGAGGGTGGGCCCTGGCGGCGGCTAACACGGTCATACGCCGCATGGAAAGGACATACCACGTACAGGAAAGGGTGTCTTTGAGGGCGTGTGTGGCATCGAAAGCGCTGAGCGGCCCTGCGGGGCAAAAGGTGGGAAGGACGCCGGTGACCAGCCTGTGTGGCACAAAACTGGCCAACAGACACATGCAAATGGATTGGAAGTCCATGTAGAGTGTAATGGACGTGTTGGATGTGGCGTGAGGGGGTCTCTGAGTGGATGTACTTGGACTTCAGGCCGGGTTGGAGGGTTGGGTTGACCCTCGCGCCTGCCCTGCGTCTCACACCATGGCAATCAACCTTCGGAACACGAAACACGTACACAGTGTATGGGCATGGGTGAGACGACAACACGGATGGAGGAATAGCAACAGACACGGGGGGAGTGTGGGTGTATTGCGGGTGCGTGTAACACAAGCAGCTGGACGCCCGCAAAGTCTGGCGCCCGTTAACACGGCAAGGGAGGTCTGTGGGACATAGAACGGACGGGAGGCTGACGTGCACGCATGCAAAGAGGTGTGCGCGGGGCTGTGTTTGCGGGTGTGTCTTGTGTGGTGAAAGGCGCTCTGTGCGTGCTGGCCGTAGGACCACCGCACCCGGGTGGGAATACGCAATAGTGGGGGGCGTGGGCGTGCATGCACACTTAAGGAAGGAAGAAAGCGCGCGAAAAGGACGTGGTTTGGCACCAAAAAAACACAACCACTCGCAGGGGCGTGAGGAAGGCGTGTTTGGGTTGCGCAGGTCGACAAGTGCGTACCAGATGCAGATGCATGCACGGAGAAGGGTGTGCTGTGTGTGTGTGCTGGGGGGTGTGTTGGTCAGCCAGCCACATGTGGGATTGGAAAGTCGGAGGAGCAGAGGGAACCCAGAGCAGGAGCGGGAAGCGCCGAGCACAAACGCGCACTTGGGGGGACAGGGGAGCATGTGAGAGAGCAGTGTCCAGTACGGGTAGAGTGTAGAGGATGCAGAGAGCATGTGTCGACGAAGCAGTGGATCGCAGGGGTGCCTGCGAGTAGGGAGACGGTTCGCCGTTGCGGGGGATGCGGTGATCCGGGAGCGCGTCGTTCCCACCCGCGAAAGGTGGCCCAAAAAGGCTCAGGGTTGAAGTGGTGGGGACACAATGGCCAGCAGATGGGTACAAAGGGCAGCAGTGGCAATGATAGCGACTGGGGACGCCCAAGAGACAACGTTGGTTACGCGACCAGAACGGGTATTTGTCGCCCCAGCCTTCCCGGCCCCCCACACGCCGGAAACTCATCTGTGGGTGGCCATGGAGCGCAAGGTTTGCTCATCCAATGTGCAGGAAAGGGCCTCAGAGGGCGTTTGTGGCATACGGCAGTGTGGAGCGGCCCTGCGGGGCAAGCAAGAAGCAACCAGCGCTCGGGGCCTCGCCACTTGCGAGACAACAGGGCCTGTGGAGGAGTGTAGCGCAGTTGAAGAGGATGTTGGTGTGCAGCTTCACACACAGGGTCAATGAACAAGGCGGTCTCGTCGACCATTGTATGCCCACAGCATCGTGGATGGCTGTTGTGTCCTCGCGCGTTTGCCTTGAGTCGTCGAGCGCCTGCTGGGCAATGATGTATGGGTTAGGGATGTTGACACACGTACCATGTGGAAGCTACAGTTGGGGTTAGGGTTATATCGACATTCTACTCAGGAATGGATGCCTGTGAAGCCGCCCAGAGCCCCGTGACACAGACGGTTTCAGGAACCAGCGCCCGGCGACCTTATGTGAAACCGGGACTTTTGCGTCACCACACCTGCGCCCGCCCCCTAAACCCTTCCCCAATGGACGAAGACCCCTCCACACCCAACACAACAACCACCACCTCCCCCAATGACATCGACCCGCGTCTGGATGAGGACGTCGAGCCGCAGGACCCCCCTCCGTTGGCCTCCTCCACCGTCCCAGATGCGTGCCCCTTTGCTGCCGTCTACCGCCAGCGCTGTGGATACTCTGAGGCTCAGCGGTACTACCTTGGGCTCCGTGGCGTGTTTCTCACTGGATATGGCAACCGTCCAGACAATGTTACCACCACAGCGTGGGCGCTGGGGCAAAGAGATCTTTGCGAGGGGTTCAAGGATTCGCTGGGCTGTGCTTCAGAAAAAGCAGAGGCGTTTGCAGAGAGTGCAATCGACCACATCAACAAGATGAACGCCGATAGCAGTCCTCCCTGGTGGGGGCTGCTCGTCCAGTCGTTCAAGTACTCCGTAGGGACTGCATACTCCATGTTCTTCGGGGAGAAACGGGATGTACCAGCGCTGGCCCGCACTGCCCGGGATAGCATGCTCGTCATGAAGGATCACGTGATTGCAACCTACGAAGAGTACATCAGGGATGATGGCATGGGCATCGCTGCGGCGGTGGAGCGACTGTTTGCCTGCGAATCGGTGACCTTTGCCCCCGACGTGAAGCAAGCACAGCGAGTCAGGCACGCACGGAAGCGTGTGTGGGATGACGTGGCGGACAACGGGTCCAATATCAACAGTGCACACGGAGTGGAACAACAAGAACCGGAGGCCATGAATAGCAAAGCGGTGCAGGCGTTGAAACGACAAAGGGTGACCGAGGAAGACAGGCAACGGGCAGAGTTCAAGCATTTTGCCGAGCTTGTGGACACCGTGGTGGACACCCACCTGGGTAAACCACCAGAGGATTTGGAGGAGAGGTGGAAGAGGTTCAATTTGGGTCGCAGAGAGCTCGCTGCACTGCGACTGGGAACGAAGCAGGCGGTTGGGGACGGGGAGCAGTCGGCCGTGGCTGCGTGGAGGAAGAGTCACCGCTCCGAGGAAGATCTGTACGCTCTGTTCAATGGTTTGGGGTGGGGTAAGGAGAAAGTGGTGGATTTGAGCCGCAGCGGCGCCCGCTGGGACCGGGAGATCCGCTCCAAAATAGAGCGCGTCGCAGAACTGGCGCAGGACACGAGTGGGGACGTTACCAGGTGGAGGGATTGGTACACAAGTTCAATCTCAACCTTGAGGCGAATCATGCTGGAGCGTGTTAGCTAACGCGCTGGCGTTTGCGCGATTGAAAGGATTTGGGTTCGCCTCGTTTTCGCTTGGTGCTCTCTTGTGCTTATCGTAGTACTCATTCATGATGTCAACAGCTGGCTTCACGCTGTGCATCTTGGCCAACGGATCCGACTCACGTGGCAACGGGACAGGGAGCAGCGGCAGGGGCGTGGCACCACTCAGGCGTCTGCGCAAGACCTGGTGGGAGCGGTGCACTGCAATAGCACGACCATTGACGTAGCGAACCTCGTCATGCTTTGTGTAGAACGTGAACTTGCTGACGCTGCGTTTGCGTTGAAACGGGGGCCGGTTTTGCCGCAGCGTTTCCAGCAGGCCTTGATACGCGTGTCCACCCTGGTGTTCCACCAGCGCAAGTGCCAGAGTGACGGTGTATTCGTAGTTTTCGACACTGCTCCTGACCCAGATCGTCCAGGGCTGGTGCAGGCGGTTCACTGTTGGCAGAACCTGTCCAGAGTGGCGGAGACTGCACCTCGAACACAGCACGTGGTGGCTGTTCACCAACATTTGGGTCGCCTCCAGGATCATACTGGTCACGTGCGTGGGTTCGAGCAGACTTCCGATCTTGTGGGGGTCGGCGTCAAGGAGAAAAAGAAACATGGTCACTGTGGGCACAGGGACGCAGCTCTGTCCACTCGATTGCCAACACCCTCCAGTCCAGTCCAACACAATCCACATCCACTCCGGTACCACCACCATGGACAACGACTATTCAAGCATTCCGAAGCAACAACACACACCCAACACCTACCCAGCGTGCGTTCTGCCTTCCACTCCGTTTTTCTGACTGCCCGCTTCTCCCGCTTCCATGCCTCCTCCATGTCTCCCTCGCTTCTCTGCACTCCTCCCCTGCATCGCCACTTCCCCATCACCATCTCTGCTGCCTCCTCCGCTCTTCTCCGATCCCCTCTCCCCTGTCACTGCCCTTCCCGTTGCCAGTTTCCTTTTCCAGACCTCCTCGCTCAGTTTCCTCCCTGCTCGTTCCAGCCTCCCTTCACCCCCGCTTCCGCCCTGACGGCGTCCATTCCGCCTTTCGCTCACCGTTCCCACCCCGTCCATCCCCCTCCCGTCTCCACACAGCTACGGGTACATGGTCCCTCCCATGGCTGCCCAGCCGTTTCCGAACATGCGGCCCGTCCCCGTCGTACAAAACCCGTACCAGTACCCACAACCACCCATCATCTGAGTCCCTGTCAACACCCACACCCAGCAGCACCACCCATATGCTCACCAGGGTCATACATACTACTTCTACCCTCCTCCGCCGCCTCCTCAGCCGCGACAAACCGCCCAGCTGCACTTTGCTCAAACTCCGTTGCAACGTCCGCCTGCACAACCCACCACAAACCACAACGGCGTCCCCAAACGCATCAGCCCTGCATTTGTCGGCATCACACGGACCACATCCACCACCACATCGTCGTGTTCCTCCCACCAGGCCATACGGCAGATTTCACACAGCGACGACGACGCCGCAGACCAGCACACACTCACATGACACCGGTGACATGGAAGACCTGATGTTCCTGAACTTTGGCCACTGTGAACCACGGTCCATCTCCAGCAACTCAGAGTGGATGACCAGCTCAGGGATGGAGGGGTCCGAAGAAGACGGCGAGGCAAACGACACAACCCAGCAAAATTTGCCACCTCCCACTGGGTTCATGGCTTGTGAACACGTGTGCTATGTTGGAAGCTTGTCATTTTCAATTTTGGCATGTGATTTGGGGAGTGGGAAAGATGCCCTCCCCCAGTCAACTTTTTGGTTGTCCTGAACGTCCACGCATGAGTCGCATTCAGCACTGGTGTCACGTGCACCTGCTCGAGGTTGGTGCCACACAGCCATTATGCATGGTTAGGGTGAGCACGTAGACTCTCCGTGCCTTGTGCGGTGCCAGCAGCAGCTGGATCTGCAAATCAACTCGGGGTTCCACTGCTCGCCCGCCACCCATGCTGGGCACGCCACATTGCACATGGTGGGTTTCTACGGAGTGGTTAGTGTCGCATTGGCACGATGCACGCACGTGGGCCCGCTTGCAAAGGCAACGCCGTGACGAGAGGGCCCTGCACTGCTCGGGAGATCATCACCACCAATCTCGTCGCCCCCGAAACGAGCAGAGATGCGTTGTGGGGCCACGTGAAGCGTACCAAACGGGGTCCTGTACCCATGTACGCAT
Organism: Mantamonas sphyraenae; assembly: GCA_026936335.1. Taxonomy (NCBI): domain Eukaryota; family Mantamonadidae; genus Mantamonas; species Mantamonas sphyraenae. The sequence continues at coordinate 117,103 of JAPMXV010000076.1, read as the reverse complement.
GTCCATGGTATGTGTGATGCATATGCGCCCGTGTACATCGAGCGGAGGACATGGTTTTGGGGACACCACCTCCAAAAACCGCGCCATGGTGGCGCCATGTCGCTGGCAACGGTCACATTTCCCGCCAAAATTTGATTGACGTTGGAATTAACGTTGTGGGGGCGTTTGGAGACGATTGGATGTGTTTCGGGGGATGCTGGGGAGGATCGCCTCGGCTGCTTGTCCAACGTCCGTACAAACACGCAAGGGCTCGTCCGTGGTGCATACAAGGGTCCCTGGACATCGTGGGAAGGTGTGGGCGGGTTTTGGCGGGTTGGCGTCTCGTTTCTCCTTCGTGTGTACACTGGTCGTCCGCGAGATTTCGGTGGGGCCTTGCCGACTCACGCAGACACATCGCCAGACGATGTGGGCGACGCAGGGGGGTGGAGGGCACTTGAAAGCCTTGGTGGCATGCTTTTGGAACGGATGGAGCTGGTTGATGGAGGGCAGTTTCGGGGGGGATCCAACATCATCTATCCACCACACTCACGGGCTGACCATCACTCCCCTGTACGGACTGGTTTCGACGTGTTTCACTTGAAACCACGCTTGGACGCCCATCTACACCTGTTTCGTGCCTGTGTTGGGTATCGCCTCTCGCGCTTCACGACGCGGATGTTGCACAATGCCCGCTGGGACCGCCCACAGAGTGCACAACCATCAGCAATCACCAGCGGATGCGTGTGCTCGTCCGTTGGTGCGTATAGCACTTGGTGATACGCCTGGTGGTGGTGGTCTTTTGGTAGGGCAAGCGGTGTGTTGGCGGGGCGGCGGTGCAAAGAGCATTGAGGAGTTGGCGTCAGGAGCACCAAGCCGAGGCCACGGGGGATGGGTGCAAGAGGCCGCTTGGACGCATCTCGGTCTGTTTTGACACGGATGTGGCGGAGACGGGTGAATTGGGAACGGGCAATAAAGTCACGAAATCATGATGGAAGCGTTGGTGGAAATTTTGATTCATACATGAATGTGTATTTTCGAAACCCGAACGGAATTTTGCGCTCAATCAAAATTCACAATTCACTTTTGAACTAAATTTTGCGGTCCTTTTCGCCGTCTTGCGACGTGTGTTCAGACCGGCCCATGCCGTCCCAAGACAGTGTCAGAAAGGGTCCAGCCGCTTTTAGTGGGCCCGCTTTGGTCTGGTTGTGAGTGTGGATTGCTTCCGCGACAGACACTTGGCTTGTCGGTGTGTGCAGTGAGTGTGCATGCACTCCTCCCTCACCATAGTCCGCATCAGATCCCCTCTAGTGCCACATTGTGTAGGGTGGTGCAGGACGACGTCAGTACTTGGTAGCCTGCGTAGGCTGCATCGGCTCATGGGGGGTAGTTTATGGACACACACACAACCCGTGTGCATTGTGGGTGTGCTCTGTTGCGACACAGACTCTTGTTGATTGGGGAGGACGGGAGCGATGAGTCCATCCCACCACACGCTGGTCAAACCAGCCAAACCACAACAACCAAAAAGCTTTGCATTCCCGTCGCCTTTCCTCTCTGCGCATGTGCCACTCAACGCATACGCCGCATAGGACACCACTGGGTTAGCGTGGACGACGCCTTGCTGCCGTCATGTTGGAGAAACTCCTCTCTCTTTTGCCGCCGTGCGATTTGGCATCCTCCTCCAACACACCCAGCCTGGCCTTTGGGACCACGGGAGGGGGCGTGGACGACACTCGCTGCCGTCGTGTAGGAACCCCTCCTCTTTCGATGATGGCATCCAATGTCCAGGCTCGTTTGGGAAGGAGTAGGAGACGCGTATGTTGCGTGGTGTGGGGGTGTGTGTGATGATGGCGTTTTCCGCCTGGGGCGCCTGTGCCTGTGCACCACCCACCCTCACATTGAGGGACCCTCCACACAGCGGCATCATCTTTCACCCATCCGCTTGCGCATGGGCGCCGGTGCATGTGTGCCACATTCGTTTGTGTGTGTGTGGTGTGTGTGTGAGTGGTGTTCTGCGTCGTTGTCGTTCGGACACACCATACAGTGCCCAACCAAACCCCAGACGGAGGGCAAGGAGGGAATTCCGTTTTGGCAAACGACCAAATAGGGAACAACGGTGGGAGGGTGGACGACGATGCGCACAGTGTCCCACACCATCCCCACTCCTCGCTTGGTTTTTCACCTTGTCATGACAACCAGGACACACACACAGGGGTATGGGCCGGAAGCACCACCGTACGATGTGCAAGAGGTGAGTCCATCTGTGGTTGCGTGTGTACACGCCACTGCGCTGCAAAAAGAGCCGTTGTGGGTGTGCGCTCTACGCTGGTATGCACACTCACACAAACCACATGCAATGCATTGCCATGGTGTTGGGCACCCGTCAGTGGTCGTTGATTACCCCTACAGAGTCGATGGAGCAGGAACAGGGGGTGGGGGTGGGCACAGAAGAAATGATGATGCGCCGCAGCAGCAGAGGCAACTCGCGTGTGTCTCATGCAAGCCCACGCCGAGAAACTATGATGAAGAAACTGGGACTGATCAAGCGTCCACGTCAACGACGTCGCAGACGTGAATTCGATGTGTTTGTGGAATTGGAGGAGGAGGAGGAGGAGGAGGATTGGAATGATCGTGCGGACCACCGAGTGGCAGTGGTGCATGGAAGGGCGTCGAAGCGCCTCTGTGTGGAACAGACGATGGCAAAGGGCACAGAAGAGGAGGAGAGTCACGTCACCAATGACACTGTCGTCGTCGTTCGGGAAGGTGAGGAAAAGGGTGGCACACCCCACACTCCACACACACAACACACACGCCACCCACCACCGCTCTCCCTCTCCCTCCCTCTCTCTCTCTCTCTCTCTCTCTCACACACACACACACACAATGGCAACTTCCCGCACACAGAGCGTGACAACTACGTGCGTGACGATTACGACGGTGCGACTGTGGTACGACTCGTGGTCGAGAAGCAGCTGAGCGCGGAGTGTGCACACGAGTGGCCACAGCTGCCACCGCATGGGCAACCGCAGCTGCACCCGTTCTTGGGTGCCATGGACAAACGCACCAATGGGCCCCTGCGTCCCAGCGATGGGGGCAACACCATTCGGGAGATCATCACGGACGAGCAACAGTACGTCCTGGCCGTGGAACTGATGACGTTGCGCTCGTTGGGCCGGCTGCCTTTGACCCAAGTGCGTGACGAGCTCACGCGTGGGATTCGGCAGGCACGCACGGGCATCATCACAATGCGCAACCAACCCGGCGGCAGGAACACGGCCGGTGGTGGTTATGGTGATGGTGATGACGATGCAACTGAAGATGGAGATGAGGAGGAGGAGGAGTTGCTGAGGCGTAGCAGCTTGCTGCAGGCGTTGAACGGCGTGATTGCGAACAATCAGCCGTTTGTCGTCCGTGTGACCATGCGCAACATCAGGGGCGAACATGTGCCCCGCGGCAACCTGTGTGTGTGTCCATTGGACGTGCTCATGTGCGAGTCGTTTGTGCAACAGACGGGAGAGGGCATCACAGCGATGGTGGACTCTTTCCTCCAGCAAGGATTGCGTCTGCATCACAACGCTATGCCCCGTGTATGCACTCGGCTCCGCGGGCTGCTTCCTCATGTGCACGACAACGACTTGGTGTGCATTGAATCGGAACGGCCGGTGCGTGAGATGGTTGCGCTGCAGCTGATTCGTTTGATTGTGCCGCGAGACGAAAGTGCTCGTCCGCAGACCAAAGCCCACTTGGAGGCTCTGTGTTTGGGCGTGCTGGTTGCAGCCGTCATGGACAATGAGATGGAGGAAGAAGGAGTTGAGGGTGGTGGTGGTGGTGGTGATGGTGACGGTGACAACGTGGACGATGAGGACAAGGATGACTTTGGTGCGTGGTTGAGCATTGGTGTTGCTGCATGGAGTCACCCACGACCATTGCGCTGGGGATCCATGGCTGGTTTGTGTCAATGGCTGCACCCGACGCCACTGGGAATCGGGTTCTCCGCGTGGTGTGACACAACCGGTGGCGATGTCCTGCTCACACACCGACTGGAATCCTACTTTGCTGCCACTGCAGGAATCCAAGCCTTTGCCAACTTGGATCGACTGGTGGTGGGCCTCGCGCAACCGTGGTGGACACGCACGCAGCAGCAGCAACAGCAACCGAACAAACGCAAGCAGCAGGCGGTGCACCCGTTTGCTGCCGCGACGGTGGTGGATCCCATGAAGGAGAAAGACGCTGCACTGTTCTTTGTGCTGTCGTATCTCAAACCACGCGTGCTGTTGGCCTCGCTTCTGCGTTGTGTCTGCAGAAGAGATGATCATCGTGGAGGCGATCTTGCCACCACGCAGATGTTTCCCGATGGTCGTGTCCCCACGCGAGACGCCACAGAGGCATGGTTGCAGACGCTGACAACGCCTGTGTCGTCGTCAGGTTTACCAACCCAGCTGGAGATGTGGACGCCTGCCTTGGTGTGGACGTGGCTCGCGTGGGGGGAGCATTTGGCGTGGTTGGAGAACATGTGGGACCCTTTCCAGGATGGATGCTCACCAGAAGCTGGTGTCAAGGGACCATGGATCATTCACACAGAATGAGAGCAGAGCATGCCTGGTGGTTGCTGAACCAGAGCGAGTGCGTGATGTCTTTGGATAATGAACTGCAGCGCAATGGCCACCTGGGAAGCTGCAAGGAGGAGATTGGTCATGGAGTGCATCACGCCGGCGGTGCACTTGGTAAAGGAGGGGATGGTGGCCCTGGTGTCAGCAAGAGTCGACGGGGAGGAGATTGAAGACATGGAGAGGATTGCGGAGGGGGAGAGGGAGAGGGGAGGAGAGGATGAGTGGATCATCCCGAGATTGGGTGTCTCGCATCATGGGCTGCGCATGGCCACCGGCTCCGTGGTTTTGATTGGAAATGATGATGCAACGCGAACGGATGGACACACACGCAATCCAGACTCGGGCAGGACAGGCAGTGGGTGATTCTGTCACCATTGGAAGGGATGCATTGCTTCCTGCATTCACGTTGTTCGTTTGGGCACTATGCGCCGTGCTGGCCAACTTGGAAAAAACACAACGCAAACAACCTCCCCGTTTTCGGCATACACAGCGCATGTGATCCTGCTGAGGAACAAGTCGAGGTTTCCAAGGCCAACCCACGCATGGACCAAGTTTCAGGTGGGGTTGCATTTTGGAGTGGAAAAAGTGCCGACATCGCCCATGGCAAAAAGGATTGGCCAAAATTTCACCCAAAATTGAGACGCAGGCAACGGGTGCCACTCTGTGACACGGGGCCGGATGCAGAGTGTGGCGGCGTGGTGAGGTCTGTGGCGCGGTGCAGCGGCTGGGAACGGGTGGTCAGAATCCACACACGTCACGGCCCATGGGGGTTTCCCCGGCCCGTGTTCACGCGTGGGGCCTCTGTTGACATGTGGAGGGTGACGTGGCACATTCCACAGGTCGTATACACGGATGATTGGGGCGCATGTGCTTTCTACAGGCCTGTGTGACCCTCGGCAGGGGAGAGAACGCAGGCCACGGGATCTGGCGCCACCGAGTGAAATTGCGCCAGTGTGTTTCTGGTTAGAACTTCACCTGGATTTCGGTGAAGCACAGTCTTGGTTGGCCCATTTCCTTCGGATGTGTGAGAGACAAAATGTATGCGATAGAAACCACTCAGCGCCAACACGGTGCCCTGGGCCACACACACCGAAAAGCACCCGGGGGGAGTATGACATTCATGCGCTTCGTGGCCGACAACCGCAACGACATTCCTCAGTTGCTGGACGAGACACCGGATGCGTACCTGTCCATAGATCGGGACGACAAGGCGTACGGGCCGGCAACTCCGCAGAGCACGAACAGCCAGGGCCAGTTGCCGCACCGCCCTGCTCTGGCGCATTTACACAACGACCTGTTTCTGCAGGGGTTCCGCACCGACCTGACCATCGTCTTTGAGGGACTCAGCAACGCCGGTGAGTACCAAAAAAGCGTGCGTGAAATGGAATCCACACACAACGAAAACTCGGGCGCTGACACCCTCACGCACACAGACGCTTCGACGCATGGAAACGAGGACACACACGTGGACGCCCATTCTCTATTCCTGTGTCTGCACAGCGGGTTCTGGAGGGACTGTTTGGACGTGGAAGGCGAGCCAAAGATTGTGGTGTCGGCGGAAAGCACCAGTGTGGCTGTGATGCGTGCCATGAGACAGGCAGTGGCTTGGTGCTACGGACACCCTCTGCCCGTGCACAATCCGGGCCTTTGCTTTTCTCTCCTCTTTGTCGCTCAGTACTGGCGGATGCCGGCGTTGACCAAACACGTGATGATTTGGTTGGATGCAGAGCACTCTGTCGAGGATCTCATGGAGATGTGTCGCGTGGCGAGCTATTGTCAAGATGCTGGAGAGAACATCTACCACTATGCCGTACGCCAACTTGCGCAGAAGGAGAACATGTTCGAGAGTGTGCACGAAGCATGGTTCGATTTGAGCTTCATGACCCCGGATGTGTTCTGTGCGCTGGTTGTCGAAGTGCTTTTCCCCGGCTCGAAGTGGATGGACACATTCGACTTGTTCAGGAAGATGAGAATCAACTGCCCACACACTAACAGAGCGAAGTCCGTCCTTGCTCATGTTCTGATGGGGTATGTCTCTCACCCAAGTGTGGTCTCTCGATGCACGGAGCTCCATTTTCGTTTCATTGAAGCTCTCATGTCCAGTTTGGATCACACCTTCCATGTGGACATGCTTTGTTTCGCCCTCGAGGTGCAACAGAATGACCACTTGGATGACGACCTGCTCGTGACACTGTGTACGAACGTGGCTGCTCATGCATACCTGTTGGACAATCAGATCCCCACAGATTGGCCATGCAGCGTCGTTCAAGTCATTCTCGGCTCGGATATCCTGAATGTTGAGTCGGAGGATGAGGCGTTGGCCATGGCCCAAGGCTACAACTCGTGTCAATGTGATGACGTTAGAAGGCGAGTGCTCGAATGTGTTCGCTTTGGGCTGCTTTCGGGGGATGTGCTGCGATCCTTCAAGGTGAAAGGTCGCTGGGACACGAGATACGTGCGGATGGAGACGCTCATGAACGCCTTGGAGGATCGCACACTGATCCAAGACGGCCAGCAACCTGTATTCAACCAGTGGCGTGCATCCTTGAGCGCAGGGATGCAAGTTGATTTATTGCGAGTCCCTCACCACCTTGGGGAATTTCGCAATGACGGCGCAAAAGTTACATCGCAGTCAGAGACACCTTTGCTGTGGGTCGCAAAACAACCGCTGCGAGTCGGGATGACGTGCAAGTTCAAGTGTGAACACTTTGAGATCGCAAACACGATCGGCGTCGTCCGTGGCAGCTTTCCATCCCAAGGAACCCCTTTGTGTGAGTTGTTCGGAAGAGACAGTGGAGGTTTGTTTGGCACGCACTAACACATCCGACAGACGAATTCTCTGGGGGGAAGGCAGGCATAGGCGTGAACACACGGGGGGAACTTTGGCAGAGTGGCAGGATGGTGCGCGACGTGGAGCCGCTGAATCCGGGAGACGAAGTGACGTTGATTTGCGACGCACATGGTCAGCTTGTGATCACGTTGACGGTGACCTCCAAACAGGTTCGCTACCGGTTGCGGAGCATCAACTCTGAAGAAGACTGGTACCCGGCAGCAACGCTTTTCAGTCAGGGAGACCAAATCAGCATCAGCTGCGTGGAGGAATAGATCCTTCTTTTGTGTGGAGGCACTCAGTGCAGGTTTAGATCCTTGTCAGTGCATGGGGTGACCGTGGTGCCTGCGAGCGGCGGAGATCACGGGACCGCAGTGATCGGTGAGCGTGAGAAGACCCCTGCCCGCAAAAAGTGCATGGCACAGTTCTGCTACGCAGTGTCGCCGCCTAATTGAGTGAGAGGTGTCTCACGACAGCTGCGCGGGGCACCGGTGGGATGAAAGATAGAGAGCGCCGGCGCTCGTGGCACACGCAATCCAGACTCGGGAAGGACAGGCAGTGGGTGATTCTGTCACCATTGGAAGGGATGCATTGCTTTCTCCATTCACCTTGTTCGTTGGGGCACAATGCGCCGTGCTGGCCAACTGGAAAAAACACAACACAAACAACCTCCCCGTTCTCGGCATACACAGCGCATGTGATCCTGCTGAGGAAGAGGTCGAGGTTTCCATGGCCAACCCACGCATGGACCAAGTTTCAGGTGGGGTTCCATTTTGGAGTGGAAAAAGTGCCGACATCGCCCATGGCAAAAAGGATCGGCCAGAATTTCACCCAAAACTGAGACGCAGGCAACGGGTGGCACTCTGTGACACGGGGCCGGATGCAGAGTGTGGCGGGGTGGTGAGGTCTGTGGCGCGGTGCAGCGGCGGAGAACGGGTGGTCAGAATCCACACACGTCAAGTCGAATGTGGGTTTCCTCCGGCCCGTGTTCACGCGTGGGACCTCTGTTGACATGTGGAGGGTGACGTGGCACATTCCACAGGGCGTATACACGGGTGGATAGGGCGCATGTGCTTTCTACAGGCCTGTATGACCCTCGGCAGGGGAGAGAACGCAGGCCACGGGATCTGGCGCCACCGAGTGAAATTGTGCCAGTGTGTCTCTGCCTCCCTGCACACGCGGGTGTGGTCAACGTGTTCCCAGGGTGGACTCCAGCACACCTCCCTGCATTCTCCTTCTGTGTCCAATGATCCACGTGCTGCTCAAACATCGAGGGAGCGAGCCACGGCGGTTGCAAAAGGTGACACCCGAGACGTCAAAGACCACTCCTCCCCCTCCAACAGTGGATGGCCATCCCGAACATCCACATTCTACAGGTCAGCCACCCGACCGTACGTTTGAACAAAAGCGGGGGGAAAGAAAAGGAACTGCAAGAGTGGGTGCGCAGCGACGCATCTATCAACCTTCCTCCGAAACCCAGAACGACTGCCATCCTGACTCATGTCAATCCACATTGCATGACATTCACCGTCCCCACCCCCCACCCCATTCCCCCTGTCAGCCAACACAGAACGGGGAATGAGGAGGAGGATGAGCATCTGCACCTCCCACCTCCACACCATGCTGCCAATGGTGTCACGATGTGTGGCCATGTGTGTCTCGGGTTGCCCATTCCATGCTCATTGCACGTGTGTTTGGCCACCCCATGCGTCGGTGGTGTCCACTGTGTGGAGTGGGGCACTGGGGCACTGAACCACACAACGCACCACGCTGTCATTCGTCAGGGTGAAGGCAACTCTACGTCTGGGCCAGCTGTCCAAGAAGAGTGAGTGGGGATGGAGAGGTGCATGGAAGGGCTGCTTTTCGTCCCGTGTGCCCCCCTTTGACCAAGTCAACCACCACCCACACACCAGGAAGAATCAAGCGAAAAGGGACACATGTCACGCAACAACAACAACAACTACAATCGGCTTGAAGAAGGAAACGCACGAGTGCTGGACGTGTTTCAGTCGTCGTCGTCGCCTGTGCTGTACCGAGGCAGCTGGCGGGCGACGGTGACGGTGAACAATCTGAACGTGCCCGTCAACATCGTCACCAGCGGGGGAGGATCGATCACACTGTCTCCCGGGAGCATGCTGGACACGGAGAGTGCCGTGTCGGTGGTGTCTGTGACCACCATTGACAACCAACCCATCCCACTCTTCATCAGGTCGGACATCCGTGCGTGCTCCTGGTTCAACGAGGCGCATCTCGAAAAAGATGGGAAACCCGGCTGCTGCGACATCATGGACGATGGCATGATGCGCCTTGTGCCGTGTGTGTCGACACGCAAGGGTGCACGCAAGGCCACATGGTGCCTTGTCCTGTTTGGCCTCCTGTGCTTGCTCATGCCCTCCTTGGCTTCACAATGAGGCGGGCGGCCTTTGTCCCGCGTCGTCTTTTTCTCAAAGCACCGCAACCAACGCGTGAGCAGGTGTGGGACGCGGATGGGAGAAGCGACCACTCGGACGACTCATTGCCGTTGCCTGTTTACACGATCAATGAATCCTTCTCTGAGGACCTGCCACAGACTGGACTGCGTGTATGAGTGGGCAAATAGCCGCATGGAGTGTGACGAATGTGGCAATCCAGGGCTCCGCATCAAAAGAAACTTCGGCCCCGTGTAGGAACAGTGACACGGCTACTCCCAGCAAACCCATGGCAAACACATGTGCAAACACCTTGATGAACTGGAACACAAACTACGCCCTTCACACTTTTGTACAGCGATCCCGAGTGGATGCGTTTGCACCCGACCGCAAGTGCCAAGGATTTGACCCATCAGCAAGACATCGGTCATCAGGACATGAGTGCACCACTGCCACACGACATTGGCTTGGCCTTTGTTGCTGAGCAATAAAAACACGCTCGCTGTAATCCGACTCCACAGTCAAACTCACTTGCTGGTCCTCACCAGTTCACGCACGCTGCCTTAACGTCCCAGAGAGGATTCATCTTTTCGGACGTCGTTGGCCAACGGATTTCTACGGCGTTTCGTCCACGTGGACAGCATGGTGAGAAAGATCGCATGTGTATGGATGCGCATGTGTGCCAGGGCTTCAACAAAGCGAAGCGGTCGCGTGCTTTGCAGATATCACTGGAAAGAGGGGAGACTTTGCTCCAACCTCCACCGCACCTTGTTCTTTGTGGTTGACGTAGAAAGTCACCGTTTGGTTCCTGTGAGAAAAGTCAATCGTGACTGTGTCCCCAGCGGCGTAAGATGGTGCCACACTCACTTGTGTACCTTGGCTGAGCACTTGTCCCTTTGAGGAGTAGCCAACATTGGCTAAGCCCTCTCTGTCAGTCCTTCATACCACCTGCTGCGCCACGACTACGCTTCTCCCCAGCTCACCCCCTCATTGCCTGCTTCATCACCCGATTTACCCCCTGCGTCCTCTGTGTCAGTCCTTCCTGCCACCCACTGCTCCACGACTACGCTTCTCCCCAGCTCCCCCCCTCATCACCTGCTTCATCACCCGACTTACCCCCTGCGTCCTCTGTGTCAGTACTTCCTACCACCTACTGCTCCACGACTACGCTTCTCCCCAGCTCCCCCCCTCATCACCTGCTTCATCACCCGACTTACTCCCTGCGTCCTCTGTGTCAGTCCTTCCTGCCGCCTACTGCTCCACGACTACGCTTCTCCCCAGCTCGCCCCCTCATCGCCTGCTCCATCACCCGACTTACGTTCTGCGTCCTCTGTGTCAGTCCTTCCTGCCACCCACTGCTCCACGAATGCGCTCCTCCCCAGCTCGCCCCCTCATCACCTGCTTCATCACCCGACTTACGTTCTGCGTCCTCTGTGTCAGTCCTTCCTACCACCCACTGCTCCACGAATGCGCTCCTCCCCAGCTCGCCCCCTAATCGCCTGCTTCATCACCCCACTTACGAGCTGCGTCCTCTGTGTCAGTCCTTTCTGCCGCCTACTGCTCCACGACTACGCTTCTCCCCAGCTCGCCCCCTCATCACCTGCTTCATCACCCCACTTACCAACTGCGTCCTCTGTGTCAGTCCTTCCTGCCGCCTACTGCTCCACGACTACGCTACTCCCCAGCTCGCCCCCTCATCACCTGCTTCATCACCCCACTTACGAGCTGCACCCCCTGTGTCAGTCCTTCCTGCCGCCTACTGCTCCACGACTACGCTTCTCCCCAGCTCGCCCCCTCATCACCTGCTTCATCACCCCACTTACCAACTGCGTCCTCTGTGTCAGTCCTTCCTGCCGCCTACTGCTCCACGACTACGCTTCTCCCCAGCTCGCTCCCTCATCACCTGCTTCATCACCCCACTTACGAGCTGCACCCCCTGTGTCAGTCCTTCCTGCCGCCTACTGCTCCACGAATGCGCTTCTCCCCAGCTCGCCCCCTCATCACCTGCTTCATCACCCCACTTACCAACTGCGTCCTCTGTGTCAGTCCTTCCTGCCGCCTACTGCTCCACGACTACGCTTCTCCCCAGCTCCCCCCTCATCACCTGCTTCATCACCCGACTTACGTTCTGCGTCCTCTGTGTCAGTCCTTCCTGCCACCCACTGCTCCACGACTACGCTTCTCCCAGCTCGCCCCCTCATCACCTGCTTCATCACCCGACTTACTCCCTGCGTCCTCTGTGTCAGTCCTTCCTGCCACCCACTGCTCCACGACTACGCTTCTCCCCAGCTCGCCCCCTCATCACCTGCTTCATCACCCCACTTACGAGCTGCGTCCTCTGTGTCAGTCCTTCCTACCACCCACTGCTCCACGACTACGCTCCTCCCCAGCTCGCCCCCTCGTCACCTGCTTCATCACCCCACTTACCAACTGCGTCCTCTGTGTCAGTCCTTCCTGCCACCCACTGCTCCACGAATGCGCTTCTCCCAAGCTCGCCCCCTCATCACCTGCTTCATCACCCGACTTACGTTCTGCGTCCTCTGTGTCAGTCCTTCCTGCCGCCTACTGCTCCACGACTACGCTTCTCCCCAGCTCCCCCCCTCATCACCTGCTTCATCACCCGACTTACTCCCTGCGTCCTCTGTGTCAGTCCTTCCTGCCGCCTACTGCTCCACGACTACGCTTCTCCCCAGCTCGCCCCCTCATCGCCTGCTCCATCACCCGACTTACGTTCTGCGTCCTCTGTGTCAGTCCTTCCTACCACCCACTGCTCCACGAATGCGCTCCTCCCCAGCTCGCCCCCTCATCACCTGCTTCATCACCCGACTTACGTTCTGCGTCCTCTGTGTCAGTCCTTCCTACCACCCACTGCTCCACGAATGCGCTCCTCCCCAGCTCGCCCCCTCATCACCTGCTTCATCACCCGACTTACTCCCTGCGTCCTCTGTGTCAGTCCTTCCTACCACCTACTGCTCCACGAATGCGCTCCTCCCCAGCTCGCCCCCTCATCACCTGCTTCATCACCCGACTTACCCCCTGCGTCCTCTGTGTCAGTCCTTCCTGCCACGCACTGCTCCACGACTACGCTTCTCCCCAGCTCGCTCCCTCATCACCTGCTTCATCACCCGACTTACTCCCTGCGTCCTCTGTGTCAGTCCTTCCTGCCGCCTACTGCTCCACGAATGCGCTCCTCCCAGCTCGCTCCCTCATCACCTGCTTCATCACCCGACTTACGTTCTGCGTCCTCTGTGTCAGTCCTTCCTGCCACCCACTGCTCCACGAATGCGCTTCTCCCCAGCTCGCCCCCTAATCACCTGCTTCATCACCCGACTTACTCCCTGCGTCCTCTGTGTCAGTCCTTCCTGCCGCCTACTGCTCCACGAATGCGCTCCTCCCAGCTCGCTCCCTCATCACCTGCTTCATCACCCGACTTACGTTCTGCGTCCTCTGTGTCAGTCCTTCCTGCCGCCTACTGCTCCACGAATGCGCTCCTCCCAGCTCGCTCCCTCATCACCTGCTTCATCACCCGACTTACTCAAGCCCATGTTTGGATTCACGGTCGACTGCGTGGTTGGGGGCATCGCCGGCTTGACTGCGATCTCCTTTGCCGGTGCCATGCGCTTTGTACAATTCTCTGGTTCGCCCCCGTCGCGGACTGACATACAGTCCTCGAGTGCGTCTCCGTACACGTCTGCGCCCAGCATCTGCCGAATCTCCTTCTTTGCCGCTTTGAGGACATCGGCCGAGAGCAGGCCGCAACGCACACATCCGAACACACGTTTCTCCCACCCTTGCTCCTCCCCGTCGCCGTCATGCTGTGCCACGTACTGACGCACCAATCCAAGCACGACGTCTTCACTATTCACCGTCATTTCGTCCTGCGACAACACCTGCACCACGACGTCGACAGGCAGGGCGTTCATATCCATCTTGTCCTCGTCCACCAGAGTCTGGAGTTTTCCCGCCATCTGCATGCACAATGACTGTGGATCGGCCTGCGTTGCCAGACACAGACGCAACAGCACAGCTTCTTCGTTGTGCTCCACTTGCCCCATCAGCAGAGTCAGGTACTCGACGTCGTCCTCGTCGCATAGCTCCACGATGTTGTCTGTGCGCAGGTAGCGTCCCACCACCTCACCCAGACCCTCGTCCAGGCGGTTGTCGTTCTGTGCGACTGCTTGGCTGACCAAGGTACAAAACACACCCGCGTTCATGTACCCGAGATCAATGGCGTCGCCTGCCGCCACCACCTGTTCCCATCGGTCAGCCAACATCTGCACAGCCTGGTGATACACGGGCGTACAGCCACATTGAAAGGCACGTTTGCACATCCGAGCGACCTGTGCAGCAGAGAGCTGTGCACTTTGCACCCAGTGCAGCACCTGCTCGGTCAATTTGGCCATGCGCCACTCACTGGCCACACACAGCAGTGAGTAGCACAGCGCAGGGTCGCCTGTTGGGATCCTTTGGGTGTAGCACCACTCGATGGCGGCGCGAAACGCCTGCACGTGTTCCTCACACCGCGCCAACACAGGCTGCTCGACCATATCCTCCCGCTCGTAGGGCATGTCACGAAAGTAGCCCGAGAACATGCGCAGGAACAGGGAATGTGATCCCAGGGAAGCGGCCACCTGTGTTTGTTCGTCGTCTTTGCCTGTGCCAACGGTGAGCCATTGTGTTCCTGACAACGCACAAAAAGCCCTCCCGTCGCACCCGTCGCACTCACCTTCATCGGCGATGCAAAGCTTGAGCGTCACGTCGCAGTCCCACTGGTTGACAAACCAGTCGTGGAACTGCTGCTGCATGGGATCCTGATTGGCGCTGAACTGCGAAGCAGGTCCGTACTCGTTTTCGCGCTGTCCGTGCAGGTAATGATTCGCCCCCGAGGTGTCCAGTTCCATGCCGCCGTACTTCAACGACGCTTCGTTGCCTGCTGCTGTGCCCGCCTTTCCGTCTCGTGTCGACATCCGATGTTTTATCTGTGTGAACATGCGCACCAACGACCAAAGTCACTCCCGTCGCCAGCGAGTCGAGCGCACACACATGCAAGCAACGACAAACACCCTCGGTGTTGTACTACGACACACATCCATATGTGTCTCTACGGATCACACAGGCCGATTGTCCCCATTTCCCATTGCTGATGCAGGAAAGCCAAGCAAAGCAACGCCACGCCGGTCGCAGAAATCCCTTGCCCCTAAAGCTGCTTGCCACCGATGCCCGCTTTGACTACGAGGACGGGAATGTGGTCCATGGCAGCGTGGTCGAGGCCCTGAGTGCGTTTGTGTGGCAGACTACGCCGGGGCTGTCGGACAGAATGACGGAGGAGGAGGAGGAGGAGGAGGAGGATGAGAGCCCCAGAAGCAAGGTGGACATGCTCGCACGGGATCGACTGGCTCTGGTGCAACTGCAGCAACTGTTGGGTCAGGCGAAGGGGTACGAATGGGACGCACGCACGGATGCGCTGGGTTACCTGCGCGTGGTGTGGCCTGCCAAGCCCAATGTGACACGCTGTGCGTGCCATGTTGTTGCCATACACACATGGAGCCTTTTGTGTCTGCAAAGCCCACGGTTGTGACTTTTGGTGTGATGGGTGGGTGGGGTGGGGTGGGGTGGGGGTGGGGGGCACACCCAGTGCACTTGCGGCACCATACCAAATGGGCAGCACACTCCATTGCTAAAGTTGCCCATCTCACATTCGGAAGCCACATACCCAGGCTCCCCTCTGGCACAAGGACACATGTTCAACGCATGGTGAGCACTAAAGCCAGCCATTCTGCGCAGCCGGGTTTTCCTCCTCTTTACACACCTCTGTGTCCACGATGGACGATGCAATGAGTACCTGCTTGCCACGTACCGGCCCAACTGCATCCAATGCAAACATGGGTGGCATGTGGAACGGCAGCATGGCACCCGGTGGTGCTGAGCTGGGTCTGGGTTCCGGGCCCCTCGGCCACCATCGCCAAATATATGTATGGGCCAGCAGGCGGCTCCAAACGCCCACGTTTGCCTCGCTCCTGCTCCTTTCCTGAGCATTTGACACCGCTTTCGCTGGCACAACGTTTTGCACTGCACTGCATTGCACAGGCCAAGGTGGTTGGATGTGCACCCACATACCACATACAACCACACGGGGCGTTGCAATCCGGCGGCACTGTATCGCGTGGCTTTAGTGCTACGTGCATCGTATTCATTTGAAACTGCATTTAGATGTCTGGATTGGTGTCTAAGAGTGTATGGTACCATGGGCAAGTGGTGCTTGCCCCTACAGCGGTGCCAGGAGCCCACACAGCGCTGATTCCAGCTTCCCTCACCACCCAGCCAACCCAAACCGGCCTCCTTTCGGCGTAAACATGCGCATGCTCGTCCCTCCGCATGAAGGGAGGGGGTGGGGGGATCGGATGGCAGGCGTGGATGCACAATGTCGCTGTTGCCTGTCCTGTGGGTTAGGGCTGTGGCACCGTGTGGAGTGGCCAGTGTGTGCATCATCCAACCCGGCGAACCACCATGTGAGGCCCTGGTGAATCAATGCCACTGCAACTTTCGAGTGACACACAGACATGCGTGTGGAAAGGGTGGGATGGTCGCTGAATTTGTGTCAACATGTCCCCTGGAGCAAGAGGAGTGGCGGGAAGGGGCGGGGGAGGCAGGCAGCCTCCTCGACGAGCACGGACAGAAAGAGATTCAAAGGGGGAGGCACACTCACTGAATCCTTGCACTGGATTGAGTTTGTTTCGTATCCACGCGTCACGTGCTGTCTGGCATGCATGGTGGCCATGGCAAGCCGGCAAACCCCATTCGGAAACACAGCAAGAGGCAAGTTGTGTCCCGGGGGGTTGCGAGGGTTGCACAGGTGGCGAATTGCTTTCTGGCAAATTGGGTCGGGTTGGGGTTCCAAAAATGGGCTGAAAGGGAAACAGTTGGATCATTGAAGTGCTGCTGTGCAGGCCACAACCCACGCAAAGAACGAGAGAGAGCTGCACTGGCACTGCACTGCACTGCGGGTTCGTTCGTTTTGTTTCGTGTCTCTCTTGTGAGTAAGACGGACAACAATGCCAGCAATCCAAGTCGTTCTTTGGATCCAACCCATCCAACCCCACAGCGACCTCTTTTTGCCCACTGCTCAGAGTGCGTCAGCACCGTACACTTGCACATTGGAACACGGTGGTGGGGCCCAGCACCACGGCACTGCTGAAGCGAGCATCCCATTGGAAGACATCTCATCAGACCTCATGAACCTGCAGGCGCGTGTTGTGGTCGTCTGCCATGCTACCCTGAACGCGCTGGGTCCGACTGATTCAGCTGAGTGAAAGGGGCACAAGAGAGAGCAGTAGCGCTGGTGACACACGCGATCCAGACTCGGGCAGAACAGGCAGTGGGTGATTCTGTCACCATTGGAAGGAATGCATCGCCCTTCCTTTCATGTTGTTCGTTTGGGGCACAGTGCGCCGTGCTTGCACTTTTCGGCGTGCTCTCTCCCGTCGTGCCCTCACGCAGCGGAAAAGATAACCGCCTCTTGGTGCGAGAAAGGAGTATCTTGTCCGCTGCGTGGAGGCAGGGTTAAAGACGGGTCGCTTGCCGGGGAGGCGGCGACGGTGTGATTCAATGTGCCTCGTTGCTGCGGGTGAGGACACACGCAAACATGTCGTCGAGGTGAGTGGCCATGAATTGAAGCTATGACGATGCAAAGTGACGCTGGGGTGCGTACTGGGTTGCAACTGACATATCAGCCTTTCAAAACATCCTCGTTGTCCACAATGGTGTGCAGAAAAGCGAGCGAAAAAGCCCTCTCGGTGGCTGAGTGGAAATCGCTTCTCACGGGCGATATTGACATTGACAAGGTGATCGAGGCAATGAAAGCGCATGGTAGCGTATGTTGGGGATGGTTTGGACGACCTAGGGATGTTTGGTTCCGTGCATTATGCTCACACGCGCGGGGAGATGCGTTTCTCTGGATTTCACTCGCTGCAGACGCTGAACCTCTACGCCAAGCAGATCGGCGACCAAGGTGCCGCAGCAGTGGCCCGTGCGCTTGATGGCAACAGCACGCTGCAGACGCTGTACCTCTACAACAACAAGATCGGCGGCCAAGGTGCCGCAGCAGTGGCCCGTGCGCTTGAGGTCAACAGCACGCTGCAGAGGCTGAACCTCGGGTTCAACCAGATCGGCCACCATGGTGCCGAAGCAGTGGCCCGTGCGCTTGAGAAGAATAGCACGCTGCAGACGCTGGACCTCAACAACAACCAGATCGGCGACCAAGGTGCTGCAGCAGTGGCCCGTGCGCTTGAGGTCAACACCACGCTGCAGACGCTGAACCTCGGGTACAACCAGATCGGCCACCAAGGTGCGGCAGCAGTGGCCAGTGCGCTTGAGGACAATGGCACGCTGCAGACGCTGCACCTCCGCGGCAACCAGATCGGCGACCAAGGTGCCGCAGCAGTGGCCACTGCGCTTGAGAAGAATAGCACGCTGCAGACGCTGTACCTCTACAACAACAAGATCGGCGACCAAGGTGCCGCAGCAGTGGCCCGTGCGCTAGAGGTCAACCGATCGATTTGGCGTGTTGATGGAATCACTGGGGCTGACCAGTCGATCTTACGCAACAAATCACGAGCGGAGGCGTTTGTTCAAGCGGCCCGCGACCAAGACACAGCGACGATGAAATCTCTACTGGATTGGGGTGTGCCCGTGGACACATGGCCCGATGGGGAGACAACAGCACTGCACGTGGCTGTGGAGAGCAACAGCGAGGCGATGTGTGCGTTCTTGTTGTCTCATGGGGCGAACCCGCACACGAGACCCAAGTCTGCGCGTTTCACCCCATACGAGATGGCTGAGAACAACGGCGTGCTGCATTTGCTTGGAGATGGTGGCGTGGCGCGGTCACTACCTCTTCAGCAAGTACTCCGCCTGGTGGAACGCGAGGCGGATGGAGCAAGAGAGGCGTGGCGATCGACGGTGTTGCAGGGAACGGCGATGCCTTCTGAAGAAGTGGACGAGATGCTGGCCATGGTGCGTGCGTCAGTGGAGGCGATGGAGGCGTCGAAGAAGGTTGCGGTGGTGGAGATCCCCGAAGGACTGGTGTGTCCAATCAGTGCGCAGCTGATGCAAGACCCGTGCGTGACGGTTGTGGAAGGGGAGATGTCGCATGCGTATGAGCGAGAATGTTTGGAGGAGTGGCTGTTGGAGCACGACACGGATCCGTGTACGAATGGGACGGTGGACAACAAGGACGTGATGATTGCGGATCGGCGAACACGCAACGAGATCGAAGCGCTGCTGGGCGAGTATCCGCAGCTGGAAGACGAGATGTATCTTGAACGCAAGGTGCAACAAGCACTGATCGATGCGATAGAGGCAGGGGAGGTGGAGGCTGTGGAGAAGCTGCTGGCAGAGACGCCGCGGCTGGGGAAGGAAACGCTGATGGGTCGGACGGTGTCGGTGCGTGGACGTGCGGCCGATGACGACGCGGCGGCGAAATGGGACGCTCCAGGCAAGGACGGGGTGAGTGAGAGTAATGGGGAAGAGCAAGGTGCGGGTGGAGGTGGCAAGGTGTTGCGATACACGGGTGTGCAATGGGGCGTGCTACTGAACGGAGAGCGAGCGATGCTTGACGTGTTGAGTGCGGCGCGTGTGGCAGCACAGGCGGCCAACGCGTGTGTGGGAGAGATGTGTGTGTGGCTAGAGCTGGTGGCGGTGGCGCATGAGGCGGTGCAGCACGTGTCAAAGGCGGAAACCGTGGCGTGGCTTGTGGAACGGCTTGGTGCACTTGGGTGTGCCTGTGCTGGGGAGCCACGTGAGCGTGCAGAGCGGCTGGGCGACGGTGCGCGTGCTTTGCTGACGACTGAGATCTTGTCGCAACTCGACGCGCTGGCGTTGCTTGTCCGTAGCGCACACGACACACCCGTGGTTGCGATGGGTAGCGTTGTTGAAGAGGGAACGCAGTCGTCGTCGTCTTCATCATCGTCCACGGACTCGCGCACGTCGTCACAGTTGGTAGCACACGCGATGACGGCGTCGCTGTGTGCAGAAGATCTGAGCAGGCTGTTTGGGTTGATGGAGGCACCGACGGTGGCAGAGGTGCAGGAAGTACGCGACGGGGAAGGACAGACGATCGTGGAGGTGGCAGTGAGTCGAGGCGACGTGGAGGTGGTGCAGACGGTGCTGCGCTTTGGTGGGACCCCGTTGGCAAGCGTGGGGAAGAACGGAGAACTGGGCACGGTGTTGGAAGCAGCGGTGATGGAGGAGACGGTGGATGATAGACTGTTGGTGGAGTTGGTGAAGCATGTGGGAGCGGGTAGGTTTGTGCAAGTGGTGCTGACGTCGGAGCGTGTGGATGCGCGTGGATGTGGGCGTGCTGTGGGCCTGGTGGTTGCCGAGGGCATGGACATGGCAGCAGAGATGACGGGCGTCGATGTGAGTGAGGCGGCAAAGAGGTGGGCGTGGCAAGCGTGCAGCGAGGGGGATGAAGCAGCGGTGCGTGTGCTGGCACGTGCAGCGACGGGATGGCAGTGGTGGGCGCCGCAGGAGGAGAGCGCAGGAGGTGATGAGACGTGCTTGCATGTGTTGGTGCGTCGAGGGCACAGTGAGTGTTTGCAGGTGGCGCTTGCGGGTGCGGCGAGGACTGACGAGACGACAAACGCCGCAGGACAGCAACTGGTGCACGTGGCTGTGGAGACGACGACGGCACAGGTCGCCGTGTTGAGGGTGCTGTTGGAGGCAGGGTACTCGGTGGATGATGTGGAGATGGTGGGTGGAGACGCGCCACGGACGGTGTGGGAGCATGTGCTGCGTGGTGGCGAAGCAGCGCACGCGCTGGTTGAAGTGTGCGCGGAGTTTGTGGACGTGAATGCGCAGGTGGGAGGGAGAACGCCGTTGCAGATTGCAGGCGAAGAGGACGACCGTGGATTGTTTGAGCTGCTGCTGGGCCTGGGAGCGAATGTGATGGGAGAGACGACCGAGCAGCGGTTGAGTCGCTGGCGTACGGAAATTGCATTTGAGAAGCGGATCAGTGCACTGGAAGCACTGGTGCAGCAGTTGATGGGGGAGAAGCAGTGAGGCGGGCGGGGCGACCCATGTGTGGTATCCGCATGGAACAGGGGACGTCACCGCTGCCATAAAACTTTCTCTGCTGCACTCGCCTTGTCCTCATCCACTTGCTTCTCCCGCTGTCTCTCCTGCACACCAGCCCACACATCTCGCAGCGCATACCACAGACACACCACCAGCACACTCGCTGCCACGATGGTCGTCATCAGTGTGCCCCCATTCCTCCGCTCCAGTCACACATCACTGCCAGTCACAAACAAGAATCCCGGCCACCAGCAGCAACAGCGATTCCACCAGA
This sequence comes from Mantamonas sphyraenae, assembly GCA_026936335.1. Classification (NCBI taxonomy): domain Eukaryota; family Mantamonadidae; genus Mantamonas; species Mantamonas sphyraenae. The sequence goes on along the minus strand of JAPMXV010000076.1, from coordinate 95,929 downwards.
TGGAGGATGCACCGACGAACAAACCCATTTCCCATCCTTGATACACCCTTGGCAATCCGCATTGTGATTTTCAATGTCTGTACAACAGCTAGGTCCATGTACGGGGCTTCGCTGGTAATAATCCACGGGAGGATTCCAGGAGAGGTCTATGGGTCGCACAGTCCCTGAGACAAAGATCGAGCCAGCAGGGGGGGGAATTAACAACTTCATCCTCCTGCACACAGCAAGTTTCAAAACAAACCCGCAGCGAAGGGTAGATTGTCCGAGACGCTGGCGTGTGGAGGTGCCAGAAGAGAATTGATGGGTGTCAGAATTGCATGGCCTGCTGTTCAGGGGTGTGCAGTGGCGTGCAGTGGCGTGCAGTGGCGTGCAGTGGCGTGCAGTCGCTGTCTTGCTCAAAATACACCCGAGCTCCTTGCGCACCCTCCATCACCACAACCCAACAAAACATGTCCTTCAACTGCAACACAAACCTCCGCGTGCGCAATGTGAACGGCACCAGCAATCCCCGGTACGCTCGGTCCAGCTCTCGCGACGGGTACGGCTCGTGGCTCGGGATGTATCGTGGGGTCACGGGGACACGTCGAAGCTCCTGCTCCGTGATGGGATGCAGCAATGATGCGCGGGTTGGGGCGCATGTTCGGGTGTCGGACGGTCGGAGCAGCAACGCGTGGTACATTGCCCCGATGTGCCATGGCCACAATGCCAGCAGCAACAGGAGTGACATGTTCCTGGATTCTCGTGTGAATCTGGCCAGGCTGAACCGGTGATGGGAGAGTGAGTGCGAGCAGCCGCATGCCCAAGGACTCGGGCACCCCCCAATGGGCGGCACAATGAAGCAAGGGAACACAGCATGGCACTGCATTCGTTTGCTCTCTTCTTGCATCTGCTCAGTCCCACACGAACCATCTCACCATGCGTACATCCATGCACGCACGAAAAAACAACGACTGCACAAGACTGTGAAGCAGGCTATCAGTTGTCAGTTGGCGATGGTGGAATTGAAAGACAGTTGGTGTGTGTGTGTGTGTGCTGCATTGCCGTCGTCCCTTCCCCCTCCCTTCCCCCGCGCTCCTGCCCTCTGCTCAGCAGCAGTGGTAGATGCACTTGTGCTCTGCCAGGCGGTCCTTGCGTGCCAGCCGATGACCGCACTCGTCGCAGGCGAACCCCACTGCCTGCTTCTTGTGGTCCGTCACCCTGCCCTTGCGCGGGTACCGTCTGCCACACATGCAGCGGAGGTGCGGACGAAGGTGAGGTGGGTTTGGTTTTTGCTGGCATCAGACCTCATGAACCTGCAGGCGCGTGTTGTGGTCGTCTGCCATGCTACCCTGAACGCGCTGGGTCCGACAGATTCAGCTGAGTGAAAGGGGCAGAAGAGAGCAGTAGCGCTGGTGACACACGCAATCCAGACTCGGGCAGAACAGGCAGGGACGATTCTGTCACCATTGGAAGGGATGCATCGCCCTCTCGTTCATGTTGTTCGTTTGGGGCACATGCGCCACCGGAAAAAACACAAGGCGCAAACAACCTCCCCGTTCTCGGCACACACAGCGCATGTGATCCTGCCGAGGAACAAGTCGAGGTTTCCATGGCGAATCTATGCATAGACCCAGTTTCAGCAGGGGTTGCATTTTGAGGTGGAAAAAGTGCTGACATCACCCATTGCAAAAAAGGATCGGCCAAAATTTCACCCAAAATCGGGAATCAGGCAACGGGTGGCACTCTGTGACACGGGGCCGGACGCAGAGTGTGGGGGCGTGGTGAGGTCTGTGGCGGGGTGCAGCGGCAGGGAACGGGTGGCGGATTCCCCGCCTCTAGCGCGAGCGTGGGGTTTCCTGCGGCCCGTGTATTCGCGGTGGACCTCTATTGACATGTAGAGGGTGATGTGGCACATCCCATAGGTTGTATGCACGGTTGGGTGGGGTGTATGTGCTCGACGCGTGTCTGTGTGATCCTCAGCAGGGCTGAGAACGCAGACCAGGGGGATTGGCGCCACCGTGGAAAATCGGGTTGTGGGGCGTCTCTGCCTCCCTGCACACGCGGGTGTGGTCAACGTGTTCCCAGGGTGGACTCGTTACGGGACACGTCAATCAAATCTGCCTCTACGGGAACGTCCACCATAGACGCCGGGTACGAGCTTTGGGCCCGTACGTTGCACGGAGGTGTGGCCCCGACTTCTTCACGGCGGTCCAGCTGGCCAAGGCCACCTTCACTCGCTCGAGGCTTTCCACAGGACGACTTGGACATGTTTGTGCTTAAGGTAGCAAAGGGGTTGTCTATCATTCCTGCCTCCTACTCGCCCTCGCGTGCTCAGAAGTTTATTCTGACATTCTTTCGCTTTCCGTGGTGGTTGTTTCGTTGTCTGACACTACCCATGTTGTTGTTGTTTCCGTTCACGGTGCGGTTGTCGATGTTACCTCCTACGTTTCCGCCAACAGCGACCCTGCTTCCACCACTCCCGTTAAAATAAAGCAACACCACCAGCACCACCAAGACAAGGGCGATGTATCCCAATGATGGATCTACAGTTCTCACGGGTTAGTGCCATTGCTGAAAAATCAATTAACATTCACGTACTGCTCTTCACTAAGTCAAGGACTTGGTCAAACTTGTTCATTCTTTCCTTTTGTATTGGGTGCCTTAGAGCGCGGTTGACATCACATACCTTGTGGTAGGAGCGTTTTTTTTTTCTGTCCCTGTTGACATCACGTCGGGATGGCCATTGCGCCTTTTGTTCACGAGTCTCGAGTACTATCCGTCTTCACAACACAGGTCCACGTGAAAGGCATCAGGTGTGGCACGACGGTCATTCAAATCCTGCAGAGGTACTCGCCGACGTCGTCGTCGTCGCAGAGTTCAATGATGTTGTCTGTGCGCAGGTAGCGTCCCACCACCTCACTCAGACCCTCGTCCAGGCGTTGGTCGTTCTGTGCGACTGCTTGGCTGACCAAGGTACAAAACACACCGGCGTTCATGTACCCGAGATCAATGGCGTCGCCTGCAGCCACCAGCTGCTCCCATCGGTCAGCCAACATCTGCACAGCTTGGTGATACACGGGCGTACAGCCACATTGAAAGCCAGCTTCGGCAGCTTCACACACACACGGTCGCCGTTCTCTGCCACATCCCACTGCATTGTGGGACCACAGTTGCACACACCACCTGCGTACATGTCACACCGAGCCCCAGCGATGTCGTTGCATCCCTTGAAACACCGTCCCACCTGCCTGGACACCAGCGTCACGGCAATCGCCCTGCTGTACCCGTCCACAGACCACGGTGTGCCCGACTCCAACATCAGCTGCACATACGCAGGCTGTCCAACCTCCGCGGCCACATGAGACAAAAAGGGACCCAGGGTGTCGTTGCTGGATACCACGGGTCCAAATGGAGCCGTGATGGCCAGCACCTTTCCCGTGGACACCCCGTACGTGGTGCCTGTGTTCGACACGTCGGCAAACACGGCTGCCGTGACCTGTTTCACAAAGTGTTTGGCACCGTCTTGGCCGGCAATGGCAATGTCAAATGCAGTGGGCACTTTGGGTGTGTGAAGCTGTGCAAAGAGCACGCGTGGAGCAAGCAGCACCCGGGGGGAGATGGTGGTGGTGGGGCCACCACCCTCGTCATCGTCATCGTTGTCGTTGTCGTTGTCGTTCCAGGGCAGGTCGGTGATGAGTGGGGGCCCATCGACGGTCACTTGCTGTGTGGGCATGGTGGTCATGTTCAGCTGGAACCCATGCACCACCGTGCCCGCAGGGGTGTCCTTCAACTTGAACCAAATGGGCACCACCAGTTCCGTGGGCAGCACGCTGTTGTTGCCCACACACGGCGACACCGCTCCACTCTCCCCGTTTGCGTATTGGATGTTGCCCACGTGTGTGAGAGTGCCGTATTCAGAGGTGGTGGCGGCATTGCACAGTGCCGTGCTCCCTCCTCCTGCAGCTTTTTCTCGCCAAAACGGAACGCCCAGCCTCAGCAAGGCGTCGTACTGCCCAATGCTTGCGTTGAACGGCACGGGACGTACGTCGACAAGGATTGCCGTGCGCAGCAACGAATCATGCGAAAACATTTCCGGGAACGTGTCCTTGTGCTGGGTGAGGTCCACCACAGCCTCGCCGTTGCTGGGCCCGTCGGGAGCTCCTGCCGCATGGTTGGCAGAGGCCACCATGCTGATGGTTGACACTGTGCCATACCCGCTGGCCATGGGCAAAAGGATGATGATTGCCACCAGCGACAACAGGGCAAGTGGGTGTGTGTGTGCCATCCTGTGCATTTGCAGGTGGGTGCTTCTCGTTTTGGTTTTGTCTTGGCTGCCCCTGCTCGTGTCACCACCATCATCATACACCTGGGATGGAACCATGGGCATGGATATGGCACACAGGAAGCACGGGGTATTTATGGCACGCAATGAAATCCGTTTTGTGGGACACGCGGAGCCGGTGGAGGGAGACACGAAGCATCCCAGTCAACCCACACAGTGCACTTGGGTGACATGGGACCACAGCGCAGTGATGATATGGTATGTCCCATTGCTGCGCTCTATCCTCACCCCCTCTGCAAGGTGGCCAGCCCCTCGGGGGAAGGGGGGTGCGGTACCCCACACACTCTCTCAATCGTCCCTGGCATTGCCCTGCCAGGGTCAAGGTCTCTTTGGGCAATTTCCTTTTGCTGTCGCTACCGCCTACAAGCCCACACGCGCCAAACAATTGGCAGTCACCATGCGGGCAGACATGGATCCATGTGTTGCCCTCTATGTCATCACTGCTGGCACGGGTGTCAGGCCAGCCTACACAGGTGGGCAGCGCGCAACAGCTTCCCATCATAGTGGGCATCTGCAGGAGTTTTTCACGTTTGTTTCGCTTGTCTTTTGGGTCGTGCGCTCGCCAATCTTCATGGGACTCCCCGATGCAGGGTGTGGAGCTTGGAGGAGGCAATCCCAGACACGTGAAGGAGGTGTCTGTGCACGTACCAGTCATGGCAAGTCCGACGGACAGAACGGGGCCAATGTCAAAAGCCTAGATGAGGTGGGAAGGTGGAGTGGAATTGCCAGCAAAGGGGTCACACCGCCATCATCGCACACAAAAGTCGTTTTACACAGTGCTGGTGTGTGCGCCTCTCCTGTTTTTTACGACCGATGTGTGGGATATATACCTCTCGTGCTATACACTGCGTCCCAGCGACCCATCCTCGGGCGTGTTCCTTCCGGGACCACCTGCATCCGCTTTTCTGCGCTCAGGTCACTGTTTGGGTAGGGCATCCAATTTGCCATGCACACCGACATGGAACAGAGGACGAACGACAGTGCTGCCATATCCAAGGTGCTGACACGTACAGAGGAGTGTGCTGACGCGCTGAGCTGGGCATTGAAACACAACACTGACGATGACGATGACGATGACGAAATCTCTGTTTGCATTGCTTGTGCTGCTGATGGTAGCGTGCGTGACCGCGCGGGCCAGCAGCGTTGAGTACGTCGAGGTCCAGCATCCTGCTGAAGCTTTGACCGATGGTGAGACCGTGGAGGGCGACGAGAGTGAGTTTGGGCGTTGCACTGCGTGCGCAACAGGGGAAAAGGATGGTCCAGGGAATACGTGCTATGATGGGAGTACCCCTACAACGGGCACTCCCATCCCATTTGACTTGGTATTCACGCTCGATCTCTCCCCGCTTTTCCCCCAGATTCGGACCTGGACGACGACGAGTCCTTGGACGCTGATGCGCTCGGGATGGACGAGGAGCTTGACGACCCGGCGGCGTGAGACCTTGCGACGTCCCAGAAAGAAACGGGCGCCTGGCGTCGTTTTCACCCAAAGTGGGTGCTCCGGAGGTGAAGGACCACGACACGGGCTGCAACGCGTACTACTTGCACCAACGCAACCACTACTTGCACGCAGCTGCTCAACAAAAGCATCTGTACATGACCACCAAGAACAAGGTGGCCAGCGAGGCAGCGAGGCTTCGCTGGTCCGGCTACGAATCGTTTGCCACGGCGATGCTGAACTACTACCATTACACGTGCGGACACCGGAACCAACACTGGCATTACCAAAAGAAAAATGCGGAAACGCAGGCTTTTCTACATGCTGCCACGGTCCTGCTGCAACTCAACGCTGCGGCTCTGCCTCATTGTCGCAGTTCCGTTCAATGGTGTAACTTCTACGACGGCGCCCGAAACCGTGTGGAGGCACGCCGCCAGATTGTCGCTGCAGCACATGCACTGCGCACTCTGGGACCGAATGCCTCAGACTCCGAGTACGCGAAGCGGTTTGTGGAGATGCAAAAGTGGTCCAAGAAGGTTCAAGAACTCAAGATCCCTGCCAGCCTGCTGTAAAACGAGTTCACCAACAATACAAAAGTGGCACTGTGTCCACAACCCCATGTGACTGACTACTGCTGTCCCGAGTCCAGACCAGCAAAAGACGGTGATGATGATGATGATGATGATGATGATGATGATGATGAGGGAGGTTGCGCCATGGAGCAACAACCCAACGAGTAGGGACAGTAGGGACAGGAGGAGGCCGCGCGCGCGCAGTGTGTATTCGGGTCCGAGGTGGTTTTTACGGAAAGGAGTCCCGCAGCCCATACTTGCGTTGTCGTGCCCAGAACATGGAGAGGCCCAGGCCCGCCGCAACGCCCAGAAACGTGCCTGCGAACGAGAACAAGGTCGCCGTGGATGCCTCTTGGATTTGCGGCGTGGCGGTGTATAGGTTGTCCTCCACCTGATCGTACATGATGAGCTGCGCAGGGAAGGTGAGCTTGACCAATGCTTCGATGTCTCGCACCTGCGACGTGCTGTTGTCCGTCTTTGCAAACGCCTCCCAACCGCCCTGCACCACCGACACCACAGACGACTGGCGTCCTTGCTCGTCCTGGTTGTCTGCCGCCTGTCGCCCGCGTGGGTTGCCTCCTCCTGCACTTTGGCCCTCGTCCAGGCTCTGGATCAGCGCAATCGTCGGCACCGCGCTGTTGTAGCTGCTGGAGCGTGCGTCGATAAAGACAAAGCCGCCCACGAAAAAGGCGATGAAGCCCACCACAAAGAATGCGGCCACCCGCTTGGTGACAGTCCTTCGCACATAGTTGTCATTCTTGCCATTGTTGTCGTCGCACCTGACGTGACACAGTGTGGAGAGCATCGCCAACACGGTGCCAAAGCCAACCCCCAAGAACAGAGGAAGCACACCGTACAGAGCGTACGGGTACTCAAACTCCGTGTCGGAAAGGGTGATTGCCACCACTCCGCCATACGTCAGGTTGCTCGGACGAGCGACAACGTTGTACGCGTACATCGTGTTGGCGCGAAGGCTCGTGTCCGCAAAGAAGCCCACTGGATGCTTCTTGCATTGATCGCAGCTTGTGTCTGCCGCCGTGACGCTTCCAATCAGTGTTCCCGTGCTTTCAGCCACGGAAGAATTGAGGAACGACGGTAGCCACGATGGCATCGCCAGGTTGGTCAACGGTTGAGGATTCTGCAACACTTCCCTGCGGAATACATCGAAGCGGCTAGCCGTCGAGTTCCACAGCCATGCGACGGCCAAGGACGATTTTCCCACGGCAGGGTTGGTCAGGTACAGATTCGCAGGCTTGGTGAAGTTGGTGTTGCAGCCGATCAAGCGGCAGGGGGCAATGTCCACATCCGAGTTTTTGGAGACGTCGGACTCCAGCAAAAACTCGCCACGCCGCACCACCCACTCCTGACCTTCCAGAACCACCTTGGCCTGCGTGAAGCAGACGACAACAAGAATGAGCAGGCACGGAAGTGTCACAGATGCTTTCATCGTCTTGGTTGCGCTGAAGCGGCTTGTATTTGTCGGTACCTTGGAAGGCTCTCGAAGCAGCGAAAAATGCGCGCCACCTTCGTTTTCTTTCTTCCTTTTGCAGCTCCGCGCCTCACACGCTGGCTTCTTCCTCGTCAGAGGAGCCGAGAGGACCACTGGGGCCTTTGTTCATGGCAGCAGCGGTGCCATGCGGGTCGGCAGCGGTAAACTTGCCCTCTTCCACACCCACAGCGAAAGAGCACATTGTCCAGTAGACCAGAGCCCAGATGATGAGCGAAATAATCAGGCTGACGATGTCGTTGCTGATCTGCGTGCCACTAGCGTAGCCTGGGTCTGTGGCGGCACCAACAATGAGGCGGATAATATTGATGCCGAGCGAAGTGAAGTACAGGATCACGGACCAACGAAGAAACTTGATGATCTTCACCTCCTGCACGTCACGCACCGCGCAACACCCGTAAACGTTGACCGCAGCGACTACGACAGCAAGGATGGTTGCAATGATCAGAAAGACGGCGTACGCCGGTGCAAAGATAAGAGCAGCGATGAAGGAAAGCAGCGTGATGACGGCCTCGACGATGCTTAGAATGCAAAAGAGCACAAGCAGCACCATGGATGCCGTGTAGACTGAAGAGCAGCAGCACCGGTCGACTGGAGGAGAAGGGTTGGGAGTTGGCAACAATGGAGTCGATGGAGGGTTTGGTGAGACGGGAGGGGCACGGTTTGGGTGTAAGGTTCGAATACTCGATGGGACGAGGTGGGACGGGGGGGAAGGAAGGAAGGCGGATATGAAGCAGAGACGTACGCGGGTTGCAAACCATGAGCTTTCGCTCCCATCCAGGCTTGATGTCGGACATTGGAGAAGGGATTGGTTTGGATCGCGCGCGTGATTGTCATCCCGGAACCAGGCAGGAAAAAAATCACCAGCGCAAAGCAGAGAGCTGTCATCCAAGTGGGCAGGAGGTCGGTGGAAGAGATGGAGTTGTGGAACTAGGATGGAAGTGCATGTGCGGTGGATTGGGTGAGCACGACTCAGAACGGAGTTGTCATTCTTCTCTCGGCGTCACTGCATCGCTCATGCATGCATCGAAAGGTGACTCGGTTGGGTTCATTCCATGCCATAATCCCCCGATCGGACTTGCGTGTGGTTGGTTGCTGCCTCTGTGTGTGGCTGGAGGGCGATTGGAAGGCTCAGTGACTTTTTGCTCCGATTGGTGGGGGCCCGTTCTTCCATGCGGTGCCTCTGCCACGAGTGGGAATGGATTCCCCCCAGGCATGTCATGGATGGGGTGCATGGGAGGACAATGCCACCGAGCGAACTCACGCCAGCGGGTGAACAATGGATGCACAGCCGAGGGAGGAGGAGAAGCGGCGACGCAGCCACGCATACTCACAACCCGACCCAGATGCCAGCTGGTGCAACACACACATTGTGGGCTGGGACAGCAGCATAGAAATGCATGTGTGGACATGGTTGCATGCAGCATCAGGCGGCATGGCAGCCATGTACGGAAAGAGAGAGAGCCCAAGGGAGACAAAGGCCCCAAGAGCACGGAGCAGAGGGGACAGGTTTGCCACCGGCGCAGGAACCAGTGTGGCTTTGAGTTTGGGTTGCTGGCTGATGGGGCGGGGATGGACACGCCGACGCGGGAGGCATGGGAATGCCTTGTGGGGATGCCAAAGGAGAAAGGCAAAGGCAAAGGGCAGGCCTGGCAAAACACTTTCTGAACACAGGGGGGGGGGGGGGGTATAAGACAGGCTCCATATGGGCAAAATGGGCAAAGGGAACATGTGTGGATGAGAAGACACGGAGGTGGTTGAATCCAAGGGTGGGACATGGGCATTTGGAGGGCAACATCGTGATAGTGAGGATGGAGTGGGAGCACACAAGGGCAGGGACCAGGCATGGTGGAATGGGGTGGGGGATGGGAAAGAGAAAGATGTTGTGACGGGTCTGTGACGTGTGCTGGTTCCATGGAGATCAGGGACGTGTGCGTCGCAGCAGGGCGAGGGGGAGGCGGTTTGCTTGATTTCCAAGGCGGATTCCTGACGCGCCCTCGGGAACAAAGCAAGCACGCACAGCGCCAGACGGCGACACCATGAGCCACAAGGGGCCACCGGAGAGTGGTGAAGAACCTCACGGGAGCACGGGAAGCAACGAGTCGAGCAGGCGTGGAGGATTGCGGCTGCGGCGGCTGGACTTTGAGCTTTTCGCCCAGACGGAGGAGTTGGATGTGTTGGCTGCCCCAAAGAAGCCCAGCAAAGGGCAGAGCGGCGTCAGTGTGAACCTCCAGAACCTCCTGTTCTGGCTGAAGTTGAACTCTAATGAAAACATCGTTTACTTCGTCCATTCACACTCTTCGTTCCAATACGTCAAAACCACAGTAAAATTTCCAAACCCCCGACGTCGTACGGGTCGTACCCACCTTCAAAACCGCTCGGGGAAACGTACCAGTCGTCAATCTGATCTCCATACGCGAGCTTGTTTTCTGTGAATCTCATGTCGGGGCGTCCAGACTTTGTTGTGTGTGCCACATGCGAATAGTCCTGCCCTTCAAAGTAAGCGTCGTAGGCTTGGGTGCGAGTGGTGTACTGCACCGCGTTTGTGCCGTCCCATGCATCGTAATCGTAGTCGTTGCCGACTTCTAACCCCTGGTCCCGGTACTGCTTGTTCAATCTGGCCTTGCGGATCTCGACCTTGGCCTCTGGCGAGTTGTGAGTGCGCATGTCCAAATCTGCAACAATGTTCGCTTTTAGATCGGAAGTTTTCCCGATGTGGTTGAGAAGATGTGCCTCAGTTTCCGCTGAGTACGTTCCATCCGAGACTCCCTTTGCCATCTTACCCAGGGCGTTCACATACTGAGCGCCTTTCTCTTTCATGGCCTCTGATGCATACACCTTCTTCTTTGATCCATCCTTGCCCGTGTAAGACCCACTGATTTTCCCGTTGTCGAGAAGCTTCTCCATAGCAGTGTGTTTCTTGTTGTGCTCTGAGTTGATGATGTTGGCGTTGGAGTATCCAAACTTGGCCAGTTCGGCCTTGGTTCGTTGGTTGTTGGTGCTGTTACACGCATTCCCGAGGTCCTTGTTGGTAACCTTGTGACACAGCTGTTGAGATGAATTCTCCCGTTGCGCCTTCTTCTTCGCACGTTTCTCAGCAGTGTTCTCCTTCTCACTCCATTTACGAAATTGGTCATTATCCATCGGGGGTGGTGGTGGCGGACTGTGGTAACTGTCAAAACTGGATGGAGCCCACCAGACACGACGTTCGCCCTTCAGATTGCCCACCTTGCTCTCCACAGTGTCTTCCACAGACACACTCTGCTTCCGCTCCTCTGTCGACTCTCCCTTCCACGACGTCTGCTGGGGCTGATGACGCCACTGCTGAGACGGGCTTGCCGATGTCTCGAATCTGCCCTTCAGATTGCCCACCTTGCTCTCCACAGTGTCTTCCACAGACACACTCTGCTTCCGCTCCTCTGTCGACTCTCCCTTCCACGACGTCTGCTGGGGCTGATGACGCCACTGCTGAGACGGGCTTGCCGATGTCTCGAATCTGCTCTTCAGATTGCCCACCTTGCTCTTCACAGTGTCTTCCACAGACACACTCTGCTTCCGCTCCACTGTCGACTCCCCCTTCCACGACGTCTGCTGGGGCTGATGACGCCACTGCTGAGACGGGCTTGCCGATGTCTCGAATCTGCTCTTCAGATTGCCCACCTTGCTCTTCACAGTGTCTTCCACAGACACACTCTGCTTCCGCTCCACTGTCGACTCCCCCTTCCACGACGTCTGCTGGGGCTGATGACGCCACTGCTGAGACGGGCTTGCCGATGTCTCGAATCTGCTCTTCAGATTGCCCACCTTGCTCTTCACAGTGTCTTCCACAGACACACTCTGCTTCCGCTCCACTGTCGACTCCCCCTTCCACGACGTCTGCTGGGGCTGATGACGCCACTGCTGAGACGGGCTTGCCGATGTCTCGAATCTGCTCTTCAGATTGCCCACCTTGCTCTTCACAGTGTCTTCCACAGACACACTCTGCTTCCGCTCCACTGTCGACTCCCCCTTCCACGACGTCTGCTGGGGCTGATGACGCCACTGCTGAGACGGGCTTGCCGATGTCTCGAATCTGCTCTTCAGATTGCCCACCTTGCTCTTCACAGTGTCTTCCACAGACACACTCTGCTTCCGCTCCACTGTCGACTCCCCCTTCCACGACGTCTGCTGGGGCTGATGACGCCACTGCTGAGACGGGCTTGCCGATGTCTCGAATCTGCCCTTCAGATTGCCCACCTTGCTCTTCACAGTGTCTTCCACAGACACACTCTGCTTCCGCTCCACTGTCGACTCCCCCTTCCACGACGTCTGCTGGGGCTGATGACGCCACTGCTGAGACGGGCTTGCCGATGTCTCGAATCTGCCCTTCAGATTGCCCACCTTGCTCTTCACAGTGTCTTCCACAGACACACTCTGCTTCCGCTCCACTGTCGACTCCCCCTTCCACGACGTCTGCTGGGGCTGATGACGCCACTGCTGAGACGGGCTTGCCGATGTCTCGAATCTGCTCTTCAGATTGCCCACCTTGCTCTTCACAGTGTCTTCCACAGACACACTCTGCTTCCGCTCCACTGTCGACTCCCCCTTCCACGACGTCTGCTGGGGCTGATGACGCCACTGCTGAGACGGGCTTGCCGATGTCTCGAATCTGCCCTTCAGATTGCCCACCTTGCTCTTCACAGTGTCTTCCACAGACACACTCTGCTTCCGCTCCACTGTCGACTCCCCCTTCCACGACGTCTGCTGGGGCTGATGACGCCACTGCTGAGACGGGCTTGCCGATGTCTCGAATCTGCCCTTCAGATTGCCCACCTTGCTCTTCACAGTGTCTTCCACAGACACACTCTGCTTCCGCTCCACTGTCGACTCCCCCTTCCACGACGTCTGCTGGGGCTGATGACGCCACTGCTGAGACGGGCTTGCCGATGTCTCGAATCTGCCCTTCAGATTGCCCACCTTGCTCTCCACAGTGTCTTCCACAGACACACTCTGCTTCCGCTCCACTGTCGACTCCCCCTTCCACGACGTCTGCTGGGGCTGATGACGCCACTGCTGAGACGGGCTTGCCGATGTCTCGAATCTGCCCTTCAGATTGCCCACCTTGCTCTTCACAGTGTCTTCCACAGACACACTCTGCTTCCGCTCCACTGTCGACTCCCCCTTCCACGACGTCTGCTGGGGCTGATGACGCCACTGCTGAGACGGGCTTGCCGATGTCTCGAATCTGCCCTTCAGATTGCCCACCTTGCTCTCCACAGTGTCTTCCACAGACACACTCTGCTTCCGCTCCACTGTCGACTCCCCCTTCCACGACGTCTGCTGGGGCTGATGACGCCACTGCTGAGACGGGCTTGCCGATGTCTCGAATCTGCTCTTCAGATTGCCCACCTTGCTCTTCACAGTGTCTTCCACAGACACACTCTGCTTCCGCTCCACTGTCGACTCCCCCTTCCACGACGTCTGCTGGGGCTGATGACGCCACTGCTGAGACGGGCTTGCCGATGTCTCGAATCTGCTCTTCAGATTGCCCACCTTGCTCTTCACAGTGTCTTCCACAGACACACTCTGCTTCCGCTCCACTGTCGACTCCCCCTTCCACGACGTCTGCTGGGGCTGATGACGCCACTGCTGAGACGGGCTTGCCGATGTCTCGAATCTGCTCTTCAGATTGCCCACCTTGCTCTTCACAGTGTCTTCCACAGACACACTCTGCTCTGCTTCCGCTCCACTGTCGACTCCCCCTTCCACGACGTCTGCTGGGGCTGATGACGCCACTGCTGAGACGGGCTTGCCGATGTCTCGAATCTGCTCTTCAGATTGCCCACCTTGCTCTTCACAGTGTCTTCCACAGACACACTCTGCTTCCGCTCCACTGTCGACTCCCCCTTCCACGACGTCTGCTGGGGCTGATGACGCCACTGCTGAGACGGGCTTGCCGATGTCTCGAATCTGCTCTTCAGATTGCCCACCTTGCTCTTCACAGTGTCTTCCACAGACACACTCTGCTTCCGCTCCACTGTCGACTCCCCCTTCCACGACGTCTGCTGGGGCTGATGACGCCACTGCTGAGACGGGCTTGCCGATGTCTCGAATCTGCTCTTCAGATTGCCCACCTTGCTCTTCACAGTGTCTTCCACAGACACACTCTGCTTCCGCTCCACTGTCGACTCCCCCTTCCACGACGTCTGCTGGGGCTGATGACGCCACTGCTGAGACGGGCTTGCCGATGTCTCGAATCTGCTCTTCAGATTGCCCACCTTGCTCTTCACAGTGTCTTCCACAGACACACTCTGCTTCCGCTCCACTGTCGACTCCCCCTTCCACGACGTCTGCTGGGGCTGATGACGCCACTGCTGAGACGGGCTTGCCGATGTCTCGAATCTGCCCTTCAGATTGCCCACCTTGCTCTTCACAGTGTCTTCCACAGACACACTCTGCTTCCGCTCCACTGTCGACTCTCCCTTCCACGACGTCTGCTGGGGCTGATGACGCCACTGCTGAGACGGGCTTGCCGATGTCTCGAATCTGCCCTTCAGATTGCCCACCTTGCTCTTCACAGTGTCTTCCACAGACACACTCTGCTTCCGCTCCACTGTCGACTCCCCCTTCCACGACGTCTGCTGGGGCTGATGACGCCACTGCTGAGACGGGCTTGCCGATGTCTCGAATCTGCCCTTCAGATTGCCCACCTTGCTCTTCACAGTGTCTTCCACAGACACACTCTGCTTCCGCTCCACTGTCGACTCTCCCTTCCACGACGTCTGCTGGGGCTGATGACGCCACTGCTGAGACGGGCTTGCCGATGTCTCGAATCTGCCCTTCAGATTGCCCACCTTGCTCTTCACAGTGTCTTCCACAGACACACTCTGCTTCCGCTCCACTGTCGACTCCCCCTTCCACGACGTCTTCTGGGGCTGATGACGCCACTGGAGTGAGGTGTCACTCGGCCCCACATCTGCAGTGACATAAAGGGGGGGGAAGGGAGTGGCGTTAGAGATGGTGGGTGGTGGGGGACACGGAGGAGGGCAGAGAAAGGCGTGCATGGGGCCGGTGGTGGGGAAGGGGAAGGGAGGAGGCAGGCAGGCAGGGGGAGGACGGGGGCGGAAAACATCCGAGGCCGGCGCGTTTGTGGGGTTTCCCCCTCCCACAGGCGTGGCCCTGTTCCAGAGGAGACACAATGGGGATTGGGAACGGGTGGAGGACACCTGGGCGACGCCGGTGGGAATGGATGGGGGCGTGGGGACAGCACAGGCGTCCGTGGGGCGGCGATGAACGGGGTGGTGGGCATGGTGCCAAAAAGTGTGGGGAAAGGGGGTGGGGATGGGCGCATGGGGAGTCACATGGCCAAATGCATGGAAACACAGGTGCACTGCTCCCGGTGCAGTTGGGGTGGGAATCACGTGTGGATGACACAGAGGGAGTGCAGGGGAGGGGAGGAAAGACAAAAGCCGCTCTTTGGCGAAAGCGGGATTCGCCCCACAAAACCGTCGACCCCCGGCCAGCCGGCTTCTCGCCCTCCCACAGGCAGACACAAGCATGGAAGAGACACAGGGGACAGACAGATGGGTGGCCAATGGGCTGTACAGAGATATGGATGGGAGTGTGATGCGTGGAGGCAACCTACAGGATGCCCAGGTGCGGCGAGGTTGCTTCCGGGCCACGGCCGGGCGATTTGGATGATCCTTGGAGCTGCTCATTGTCTGCGTGTACCAACACAGAAGACGGGACAAAAGCGGGGACGGGGGGAACGGGGGGGAATGGGGACTCGCACCACCACTAAAGGACGCAAATGGCCTGGTGGTGATGGGAGTTGTATGGTGGTGTGCCATGGCGCAGGCAAAAACAAGAGAAAACAAAGAGAGAGAGAGATGAGGAGCCAAGGCCAGCCACGCCGTGGTGGTGGTGGTGGGGATGATGGTGGTGGCACATCATCATCATCATCATCATCATCATCATCATCATCACTCACAGCAGCAGCAAAGGCATACGTGCCACCAGCCAGGAGGAAACACATGCAGGTGGGCAACAGCAGCAGTTATGGTGGCAGTGGTGGTGGCAGTGGTGGTGGTGGTGGTTGGGAGGCAAAGGGGCAGCAGGGAGGAGGAGGCGGAGGTGAGCGATGGGCATTGGGGTCCTCGTTGTCCTCCTCCTCCGCCTCCTCCTCCTCACCATCATCATCATTGGCACAGCCATTATGGTCACAATCATCATCGTCATCGTCGTCGTCATCGAATGGATGGCATGTGGGGTACAAAATGTTTGACGGTGGACTGCACCAGCGACGCAGCCGGACGACGCTGTTGGATGCGTGCTTTGTGCCGCCCAAACTGGTGGGGGAGATTCCCACGCGGGTGCCAGACTATCCCACGGCCCACTTTAAGCGTGTGTTGGCCCGTCTGTGTGAGGATTACACGTGGGCAGCCAGGCACGAGAGCAGGGAGGCGCTTGTGGTGGTGGTGCACAGGGACGCTCTCACAGGCCACGCCTGGTGTCTGCTGGCCGAACGCAACGAAGCCAACCATCACAGTCAGCACTTTCGTGCCACGCATCTGTGTCGATTGGACGAGGTGGCAGACGTGGTGACGACGACGACGATGATGACGATGATGGATGCGGGTGGTGGTGGCAGTGGAGGCGGTGGTGGTGGCGGCGGTGTGGAATGGCCGGCCGAGGCGGTGGCCAGCATCGACGACGTGGTCCAACGGCTGCAGCAGAGGCTGGAGGAGGATTTCGGACCGAGCACAGGGGAGGAAGGGGACTATGGAAGTAGCAACAGCAGCAGTAGCAGCAACACACATGGGATGAGGGTGTATGATGAGGGTGGTGGGGATGGTGGGGGAGGGGGTGCTGGTGGGACACGCTGGCACACAGGCAACCATGACCCACGTCCATACCATCCCCATGACCCTCGTCATTCCCGTCATCCTACGTATTATTCTCCACAGCAGCAGCAGCAGCAGGACACGTACCATGATGAGGATGGGTATGGTGTTGTTGATGATGAGGATGATGTGGGTGGTGGTGAGGGCGACGACGACGACGACGACGACGAAGCATGGATGATTCGGTACAAGGCATTCACGGGCACAGGGGCACCCAGCAGCAGCAGGAACAGAAGAAGAAGCAGCAGAAGCAACAACCACAACCACAGCAGCAGCAGTCTGCTGGACCACATGTTTGTGCCGTCTGCGATTGCACGTCGGGTGCAGGAGGAGGTGGCAATGTCATCCAGGCTGGGTTCGGATCGGGAGGTGTTTATATTTCTGTGTCGTGAGTACACGTGGACGCTGCAGTTGGGGCGTGATCGATTGCTGGTGGTGCCCTTTTATGCCGAGGAGGACCAGCATGGGCTGGCACGCATCTGGTGTCTGGTGGCCACCACCAACGATCGCAAGGGTACCACCTCGCAGTCCTTCTTTTGCAACTGGCTGGCCACCCTGGGCGAGTTGTGTGACACGGGCCGTGGAGGAGGAGGAGGAGGGGGTGGTGGCGTGGGACTGAGCTCGCTGCCAAGAATCCCTGTGAGGTGGCTGGAGGCACTGGCATACAAGTGGGGCAGAGAGGCATTGGTGCCACATGGGGCATTGCAGGCGTATGTGGAGGGACTGGGCAGGGAGGGGATGGGATGGGAGGAGTTTGTGCGCAGGAAGGATCTGACGAGGCAGCTGCTGCCTGCGGCGGCACTGGACGACGGCGTGCTGGACGAGGTGATTGCACGTGCGTTCAGGAGGCGACGTGGCGATGTGGATGTGTTTGGGTATGTGGACGATGATGACGATGATGACGAGGATGACGATGGTTGGCATGGGCAGGGTGATGATGGTGGGCAGCAACAACGTGTGCTGATCAGTGATTACCTGCGTGCCAGGCTGATGCTGTCGTTGAGGTGCAAGCAGGGCTGTGTGGCACTGGCCAATGGGGTGGTGTTGAACACGGGTCTGGTGTGCACCACCACCACCACCAACAACAACAATGACAATGGTGGCCAGGACTCTGTGGATCAACTGAACATGACGTATGTGTCGTTTGTGATGCGTCGCACGCAGAGGTCGGGGGTGGACGTGTTTGCGGTGGGCGTGAGCAGCCAGCGGGAGATGGAACGCGATGCGCCGCAGGTGTTGGATGACATGGGCTTTGACGGCGCCTACGACGTCGGTGACATCGATGGCATCAAAGAGGCGTTGAAACACGAGGTGGAGTGGATGGATGTGCACACACAGTACGAGAAGGAGAGGGGGGAGGAGACGACGACATCGACATCATCATCATCATCGTCATCATGGTCATCATCGAATGAGGGTGACGAGGACGCGTGTGAGCCACTCCATCGTGCAGAGCTGGTGTTTGACAAGCGTGCCGCTGTGTTTTTCGAGGCGGACGGGGTGGCGCAGAGGCACATTCTGGAGGAGCGGATGGGCCGGTTTCCGGCGCGGTTCCAGGAGCTGGACGACGGGGACACACAGTGGATGAAGCTGGAACGGGCGGTGAAGGAGGCCATGGGATTGCACAACACGCTGCAGGGGCGGCTGGTGTGCGAGTCGGTGGAGTTGCAATCGTTGCGTCCGCAGTGGCTGGTGCCCGTGTGTTTGCAGAGCAAACACAGCAGACGCAACAAGGAGGGAGGCGCCTCCTGGAGTGTGGACGTGGCCATTGTGCTGCAGTATGACCGCAAGCAACGACGGTATGTGCCAAAGACGGTGTTGTCGCAGGCGCAAGCCCTGGCCAATGCACGGCAGTTTGGTCCTGTGCACGGCGTGTGGGTGGATCTCGCACGCCGGTTGAGTGGCAGGGGTGGTGGTGGTGGTGGTGGTGGTGGTGCACGTGGCAAGGGTGTTGGTGGTGGCGGTGGGAGTGTGCGTGGGAGTGGCAGAGGGCGTGGGAGAGGAGGAAGGGGAGGAAGAGGACGTGGTGGTGGTGGTGGGGGACGAGGGTGGCATGTGCAGGGACATGTGGGTGGGTGGGCAGACGGTGGGGGTGGTATTTGATGCGCCATGGAGTGAATGTACATATGGGATGGCCCCCTTGTGCCATTTGGATTGGTTGTGGATCGATGATGTGTGGGTGATTGTGACGGGTGTTGAGGAAGCTGGGTGGGCGAAGAGGTTGGCCAAGGCCCTGCGCCAGCAGAGACAAGCCAGGCACAAACGGAGAAAACATGTCCCATGGGTGCTCACTCGACGGCGTCGGAAAAACAACACACGGCATCCCCAGAGTGGTAACACATGGGTGTGGGAGGTGGTGGTGGAGGGGATGGGGGCGGACGGTGGGGTTTGGACAAAAGGGAGGTCGACGTTTCCGGCCGCAACTTTTGGGTCGACGATTTCCACCGTCGTCGCCGTCGTCGTCGTGGTTTCCACCTGCGGATCGTCCATGGCGACAAAGGGGCATCTTCCAACACCTGCAATCGACGTAGGATGTCGATGAACATAGTCTTTGAATGCATGATGCAACAGGGGGGATGACACACGGCTGTGCAGAGCGGCTGGGGTCGACGGATTTTGTCAGGAATTGGATCCGATTGGGAAAATTGGCACGGAACGGAAGAGGAGGAGAGAGGGAGGGTGGGGATGAAAGGATGCAAGACACAGTGTGGAGAGAACAGGAAGTGGAAGGGGGTGGGAATGAGATAGAAGTGGGTGTGAAGTGGGTGGTGGTTGGGGATGAAAACCGGACCTCCTCCACACACCCACTTACCCCCATCCCACCCCACCACTCCCTCCTGTTTGGGCCAGTGATCACACAGACGCACGGGAATCAGGGCCATGTGAGACGGTCATTGCACACATGCGGTGGCGGCACGTTGAGAGGCGACCATTGTCGTCCATGCCGCCATGCACCGCGTGCAGTGACTGGTGATGGCCCTGTGTGTGCGTCTGTGGGGTGGCACTGGCCTGTGTTGCGAGGGAGGGAGGGAGGGGTGGGATGTGGGTGCAGTGCAAGCTGGTGTCTTTCATCTCTCTCTCCTTGCAGCACACTCCAGAATTGACACTGCAGCGACCCATTCAGCAGCAGCTGGCTGATCTCCTCCACACATCCTTCCCTCATACGGTGATCGGTTCGCAAGAGGACGCAACGAGGGACAGAATGTGTGCATACGTTTGTGCTCTCTCTTCATGCATTCCTCTCCTCCCTCGTGTCCACCCCACAGATCCTTACCCGGGACTGGCATCGTCGTCGTCGTAGCACCGCCGGCAGAGCCAGTGGAAGCCTGTCCACACCATGCCTCGCGTGGAAATGTCGACAAGGCCGTTCCATTTGGCAATGCATCGCCAGCTGGCGATGAAGATGCGGGACCCCATTCAGCGCTATTGTGTCCCTGTGTCTCACCACCCAAACCTACGCCACCAGCCACGTACGCTCAGAGTGCATCTGCGGTGGCACTTCTTTTCCATACAGGGACTGCGGACTGGCCGCCACTGGCCCTGCGGGGAGTGCAACGGGGACGACGACAGCCCAGAGTGAAGATCGGCGGCTCAAGACGAGGACCATGAGAGGATGCATTAGAGGCAACAAGCATCAGCACTCCTCACTGTCATGCTCTTGACCTCGTCACATTCACTGGGATGAAGAAGCCAGCTGCATGCCTCGTTCAATGTCACCCGCTCGCATGGCCTTGGATGCCAGGGTGTGCATGAGTTCCTTGTGTTGGGATGGTGCATACAGATGAGCACGGGAGTCAATCAGTGCTTCAGCGGCGTCCACAGTGGCAATTGTATCTGGGAAGTGTTGGAGGAGGGAGTTCAGAGACCCAGGGAGGACGGCTGGTGTCCACGATAGGAGTTGGTCGACAGAGACGTGCTCTAACCACAATGGGAGGAGGTCACATGTGAGCAGGGCGAAGGAATGGGTGATTACGACTCGTTGAATAAAGTCAGTGACCACCTTGGGCAGCGAGCATGTCGAGAAGGAGGAGGATTGGCGACGTTGTATGTCCGCAACCACTCGGTTGTGAGTGGCCAACGCAGAATTGGGGTCACGTGCACTGAGCTGGGCGAGGGACAAGGCATGATTGGCTAGCGTGAATCGAACACTCTTCTTTGAGCGGATGGATCGGAAGTTGCCCTCAGCGTCACTCATGCGCGCGGTGTTGCGCTGGTTCAGGACAAAGAGAGCTGATCTTGTGTTACTGAGGTCTGGATGGTTGCGTGGGAGAAGAGCAGATTGAAGGGCTTCAACCACAAGCAGCAGTTGCAGAGCAGTGTCGTACTCCTCCATGGCATAGTACACCTGTGCCATGTTGTTGAGGATCGTGGCCACACTCGGGTGCTCATCCCCACCATGCACCCGTCGCTTGATCGCCAGTGCCTGCTCATACAGCTCCAGTGCCCGATCGTACTCTCCCTTGGCCTGGTACACCGCAGCCATGTTGTTGATGCTCGTTGCAACACTTGGGTGCTCATCCCCACCATGCACCCGTCGTCTGATCCCCAGTGCCTGCTCATACAACTCCAGTGCCCGATCGTACTCTCCCTTGTCATCGTACACCCCAGCCATGCTGTTGATGCTCGATGCCACATCCGGGTGCTCATCCACACCATGCACGCGTCGTCTGATCCCCAGTGCCTGCTCATGCAGCTCCAGTGCCCGATCGTACTCTCCCTTGGAATCGTACACCCCAGCCATGTTGTGGATGCTCATGGCCACATCCGGGTGCTTATCCCCACCATGCACCCGTCGCCAGATCCCCAGTGCCTGCTCATACAGCTCCAGTGCCCGATCGTACTCTCCCTTGGCCTGGTACACCGCAGCCATGTTGTTGATGCTCGTGGCCACATCCGGGTGCTCATCTCCACCATACACCCGTCGCCAGATCCCCAGTGCCTGTTCATACAGCTCCAGAGAACGATTGTACTCTCCCTTGGCATCGTACACCCCAGCCATGTTGTTGATGCTCGTGGCAACACTTGGGTGCTCATCCCCACCATGTACCCGTCGTCTGATCCCCAGTGCCTGCTCATACAGCTCCAGTGCCCGATCGTACTCTCCCTTGGCATAGTTCACCCCAGCCATGTTGTGGATGCTCGATGCCACATCCGGGTGCTCATCCCCACCATGCACCCGTCGCCAGATCCCCAGTGCCTGCTCATGCAGCTCCAGTGCCCGATCGTACTCTCCCTTGGCATAGAACGCCAAAGCCATGTTGTGGATGCTCGTGGCCACATCCGGGTGCTCATCTCCACCATACACCCGTCGCCAGATCCCCAGTGCCTGTTCATACAGCTCCAGAGAACGATTGTACTCTCCCTTGGCATCGTACACCCCAGCCATGTTGTTGATGCTCGTGGCAACACTTGGGTGCTCATCCCCACCATGTACCCGTCGTCTGATCCCCAGTGCCTGCTCATACAGCTCCAGTGCCCGATCGTACTCTCCCTTGGCCTTGTACACCCCAGCCATGCCGCTGATGCTCGTGGCCACATCCGCGTGCTCATCCCCACCATGCACCCGTCGCCTGATCCCCAGTGCCTGCTCATACAGCTCCAGTGCCCGATCGTACTCTCCCTTGGCCTGGTACACCCCAGCCATATTGGCGATGCTCGTGGCCACATCCGGGTGCTCATCCCATCATGCACCCGGCGCCAGATCCCCAGTGCCTTCTCATGCAGCTCCAGTGCCCGATCGTACTCTCCCTTGGCATCGTACACCCGAGCCATGTTGTTGATACTCGATGCCACATCCGGGTGCTCATCCCCACCATGCACCCGTCGCCTGATATCCAGTGCCTGCTCATACAGCTCCAGTGCCCGATCATACTCTCCCTTGTCATCGTACACCCCAGCCATGTTGTGGATGCTCGATGCCACATCCGGGTGCTCATCCCCACCATGCACCCGTCGCCTAATTCCCAGTGCCTGCTCATGCAGCTCCAGTGCACGATCGTACTCTCCCTTCGCATCTGCAATCCCTGCAGCCAGGAACAAACTTCTCGCCCATCCTTCGGTCTCTTCCTCTTCTTCTCCAGCTTCCCTCTGCATTCTCATCACCTCTTCTACCCACTTTCCCGCCTCTCCATACGAGCCCATCCAGTCATGCACATGCGCCACATTCCGTCCCACCCAGCACATGTCCTCCACATTTCTTCTGAGTGCGCACACCTCGTGACATGCATTCCACACAGATTCACCATGCACTAGCATTCTCCTGTGCCATCCAAGTTCGTCAAGCGACTCACTCCAATCGAAAGCAAACTCCCTCCGCATCATCATGAACACATGCTTCACACCCACCAGCCTCCCTACGCCTTCCTCTCCATCCAACACCACCGCTTGTCCTCCCCTTGCCATCATCTGCGTCAGCCCATGCACCTTCCACCCACTCCCTCTTTCCACCATCCTCTGCACCAGCGACACTCTCTGCAGTGCCTCCAATGCCTCCTCTGCCATTTCCTCTGCCTCTTCCCTGTCCTCCACACCCGCAATCTGCTCCATCAGCGTCACCAGCAGCCTCATTGGCAGATCCTGCCCATCCAACAGCGCCATGCACAACATCAACCTTGCTGCATGTTCGTTCCTCTCCGATGCCTCTTCCATCGCAATCTGCCACACACTCAGCGCTGTTCCACTGTACACATCGCCCTCCACCTCCTTCCCCAGCTGTCTCAGACTGCGTCCCAGTCTCTTCACGTACTTCTGCACCGATCCACCCTCTCCCCACTCTCCAATCACTGCCGCTGCCTGTCGCACAGCCAATGCCATCCCATCCAGCAGCCTCTTCAGTTCCCCATATGCCTTCTCCTCCTCTTCCCCATCCACCACCACACCCTCACTCGCAAACACGGCATCCACCTCATCCTTCCGCATTACATCCACCCTCACCACAGCGTCCACCACCCGCTTGTCCCAAACCCCATCCCGCCATGTCGTCATCACCACACGACCTCCTCCGTGCACAAACGCCTCGACATCCCCCCATGCCTCCACCCCGTCCATCACCAACATCCATCGCTGTCCATCCAACGCCTGCATCACCCTCTTTGCCATTCCCTCTCGCACCTCCTCCTTCTCAGCCGACTGAACTCCAGCATCCGTGAACACGCCCAATGCCACACCCAGCTGCAGCAAGTCACTCACCAAAGCCTCTCTGCTCTGTCCTGCACACCACCACACCACA
This sequence comes from Mantamonas sphyraenae, assembly GCA_026936335.1. Classification (NCBI taxonomy): domain Eukaryota; family Mantamonadidae; genus Mantamonas; species Mantamonas sphyraenae. The sequence goes on along the minus strand of JAPMXV010000076.1, from coordinate 71,981 downwards.
TCCGTGCCACCCTTCTCCTTCACTTCCTGCGCATGCATCTCTACCACGCTTGTCTTGCCCATGCCCCTCGCTCCACACACCACCACCACCCCTTCTGCCTCCTCCAGCTCCCTTAGCACCTCCTCTCGTCGCACAAGCTCTCGTGCTTTGCCCAGATTGTCCACACGTCTCCTGGAGAACCCATCCTGTGCCTTCTTTCCACTCGCGTTGACCAACACTGTGTCTTCCATGCCCTGCCAATGACACAACAGTGCTTTCGGCCCTTCCTTCTCCCCTCCTGCTTCCACCATAGCCCGGAACGCCTCTTCCACCGTCTCTCCACTCCCAATGTTCTCGTACCACACCTTGGCCATGTCCAAAGCCGCATGATCGTCCACTGCCTCGGTGTACCCAATCACCAGTGGCACATGGTCATTGATCTCCATGGCCATCTCTGCACTGCTGCATCCGTTCAAAAACACCGCCACGGGACTTGCTTCTCGCAGCGAGTGCACAAGCGTCTTTCTCGTCACAGAGGCATCCTCTCCCTCCACCACTGCCACCCCCATGTGTGTCATGATGTGTACCATCGGTGCCTTCAATGAACGAATCTCCGCCACAAAGTCCACCTGCTCAGCCGCCCCCACAGCACTCGTCAGCAAGCCGCCCACTCGTCGCGCTGCTTCCACCGCCCTCTGCTCCTCTGCACAGCTTATCTTGACCTTTCCTCGTGCCTGTCCATCCGAACCCAGCAGCAGCACACGCACATCGCTCATCCCGCCCTTGTCCCATCCACACCTCTCCCGCGAGTTTCGCTTGTGTGGCACAATCTGCCCTTCCTTCACAACGACACCTTTCCCTTTCGCCCCTCCTCCACTCGACGAACCTGCCGACGACACATCCCCTCCACGCACCACACTCATCTGCATCACACGTGAATAGTCCATGATGCCCATGACACTCCCTGCCGATGACGAGCTGGACGCCCTTTCTGCTCAAGCACGCGGGCAGGTGTCAGCGCCTCCTCCAACCTTTCCACCCCCCAAACCCCCTCTCTCCTCTCACTTACCAGCCTCCTCCTTCTCTTCACCTCCCCCGTCTTCCACCACCGCCATGCCTGCCTTGGTCTCGCAGTCCAGAATAAACGTCTCCCAAAGCTTGATCTGCCGCTGCCATCTTCGCACTTCCCGCTCGATCCCAGCTTCATCCAGCAATTTCACCCACTCGTCCTCCGTCTGATAAAGCTCCACCAGTGCCACTCCGTACGCATTCTCTTCCAACAAGGCATCGATGACCTTCTTGTGGAACCCACACTCTTTCAACGCCTTCCTCTGGTCATCCTCGCCCTCACAGTCCAACAACCGCCGACACAGCGCACCGCTGTCTTCCTTTGTGCTCATGTGCAGCCGTGTTTGTCGATTGTTTGGGTCGGCGGGGGCATCCTTCGTGTCACTGCACACAAACCCAACCGTTCAGCGCCGTCAGCAGAAAAGCACCCTGTGGTGATCCAATCATGGAGGATGCTCAGATGGTGCTGCACATCGAACCGCACACGCGTCAGACGTACAGTCAGGGGATGCTCGATGAGATAGGAGGGAGTGGGCGGTGGTTGGGGATGAAACACGCCCCTCCTTCCACACACCCACTTACCCGCACCCCATCCCACCCCACCACTCCCTCCTGTTTGGGCCAGTGATCACACAGACGCACGGGAATCAGGGCCATGTGAGACAGTCATTGCACATATGCGGTGGCGACACGTTGAGAGGCGACCATTGTCGTCTATGCCGCCATGCACCGCGTGCAGTGACTGGTGATGGCCCTGTGTGTGCGTCTGTGGGGTGGCACTGGCCTGCAAAGAGAGGGAGGGAGGGAGGCGTGGGATGTGGATGCAGTGCAAGCTGGTGCCTTTCATCTCTCTCTCTGCAGCACACTCCAGAATGGACATTGCAGCGACCCATTATCAGCAGCTGGCTGATTGCTTCAACACATCCTTCCCTCACACGGTGATCGATCTGCAAGAGGACACAACGAGGGACAGAATGTGTGTATGTGTGTCTGTGCTCTCTCTTCATTGGTATCCTCTCCTCCCCTCGTGTCCACCCCACAGATCCTTACCCGGGACTGGCGTCGTCGTCCTCGTAGCACCACCGGCAGAGCCAGTGGAAGCCTGTCCACACCATGCCTCGTGTGGAAAAGGTGTTTCCACACCAGATGCACTCTGCGCGTGCGTGGATGGCGGTGGTGGTTGGATGGTGGGTGGTGACACACATGGATTGGGTTGGATGGGTTGGGATGGTCGGTTTGTCGCAGCGGGAGGTCGCTTGGATCCTTTTAATGTTCATCTGGCCACGGTCGACTGCACACACACGCTGCATGTGCAGCCTTGTGTGCAGGCACATGTGATTGATCGCCATGTGCAGTGTATTCACTGCACAGAGGCAGTGTCAAGGGGGGAGAGGGTGGTGGTGCACAAAGGGACATGGCGGTGGCGACACTTGTCTGCTTCCCTCCACCCGATCCACCTGGACAATGCACAGGGACATGTGGCATGCCATGAACCGCATGCATGGGCTTCCATGGAACACATGCGACGTGTGGGACCATCCCATGCCATCCAAGTGTCCGTTCTCGTCGATTGGCGGGTGCGGTGTGGGGAATCAGGAATTCTGGCGGTGGAGGTCGAGGGGCAACTGCACACCGAGAAAGCCATGGCTGCGATCCCAGAAGCATGTGGGTGGCACCTGCCGGGTACAAAATGGCACCATGGGACCCACAATGACACCAGCGCACCCCGCTTACCCAACCCCAACCCACAGCAAACACACACAAGATGCCCAACGAGCGACAGCGAGACATGACCACCAGCGAGGCAGAGCGGCGCAGGGCCATCAACGCAGACAGATATGCCAGATGGTACACTCCCTACCCCGTCCGTGAGCATCCGCCAAGACGAGCTGCTGAGGAGAGGGGCTCAGACCGCTTCCGGTGATCCACCATGACCAGCACCAGCACCAGCACACACACACCCTAACCCACCCCACGCACACATCTGTGGGTGGGTTCTTTCTTTTTTTCATACCTTGGTTGGTGTCATTGCCACACATGAGGGTGCTGAGGAACAAGATACAAGCAAGAGTGACAACAAGTGAGAATGCATCACCTGACCCGCTCCATTCTCTCTTCCATCCGCAGCCAGACACACCATTTCCTCCTCACTGCTCCTGTGCTACGCTGTACACGTGTCCAGACATTGTACACTGAGGCCTCTCCTTGCTGTGCGTGTGTATGGCTGCAAACAGCCCCAACAGAACTCGTGCTGACACTTCTTGCACGTCATGTGCTTGCACCCACCGTTCTTCTCGATGCGTTCGTTGCACTCGGGACATGCCTTTGTCGTCTGGGCAATGGTCTTCAGGGATGCCACATCCTGGATGGACGATGCATCGCTGGCCTCAGCACATGTCATCCCGGTGTGCCACGCTGCACGACATGACACACATGTGCTGTGTCCACAGGCGGCACAGGTGACGTAGCTGTCGCCAGCGTCGGCCTCAAAGGCGTTGCTGCACTCTGTGTTGGCGCAGTACAGCAATCCCAGCTCGTCCAGAGCCTTGCCGAGGCAGATGTGCTCGTAGCGGTCACACAGCTCCTGATCTGCCACACGGCTGACCGTACCACTGTCCACCACCATTCCGCAGCCACTCTCGAGACAGCGGATCTGGGGTGCCTCGCCCAGGCGTGCCTCGATGTGTTTCGACCAGCACTGGTGGCAGAACGTGTGACCACATCCCATCGCCGTGGCCTCGGTGGACGGGTCGACCTCGTCGTCGTCGCAGATTGGACATGTGAATTGTGTGGCTGCCGGTGTCGTGGTTGTCTCTGTCTCCTCGGTGTCATGCGGCTCGTGGTGCCACGAGTTGCGCAGCATGATGCGGACGATGCTTCCCTCATCGATGTTGTAGTCGTGGATTGATATCGATGTCGACGGACGCAGCGGCTTCCCATGGTGTGTCATCCACAGCCTGTCCTCGGGAATCCTCACGCGGTCAGCAAGTGATGTGTGCAGCGTGGCAATGGTGCTGTTCTCTGTGAGGAGAATGGCACCGGTGCGGCCATTGGGAGCCTCATACAGCAGCTGGATCTTCCTTGCCTGCTCGGTGTCCTGTGCTCGCTGATCCTGCTTCCGTCGCCAGGGCTGCTCCATCTGCCACTCCTTGTAGCTTTGGTGCTCCCTGCGGTGTTTGCACTCACTTCGCCATCCACGCCGGTGGTAGCAGTGATGGTAGCGGCATCGTTCGGGGCCGAAGCGGCATTGCTCGCCAAAGCGGCAATCCTGGGCTCGGTCTGTTGTCTGGTGGCAAGTTTGGCAAACGCGTGTGCTCATCGCTTGTTGGATGGGTTGTCGTGTGGATGGTAGTTGTGTTGAGTGAGTTGGCGCAGTCCGTCCGTGCAAAAGGGAACTGGCCAGAAGTGCAGTCGATCGACTCCGAGGACTGCACCCGAGTTCCACCAAAACCACACCATTCCATGATTCCAACATGCACACGTGCATCCGCTACCACCACGACCGTTCTACAAACCCATTGTCGTGCCCAAAGCCATCTCCTTGTTCCACCCACTCGATCCACGTGGACAATGCACAGGCACATGCTTCATGCAATGAACTGCATGCATGGGCTTCCATGGAACAAATGCGTCGTGTGGGACCATCCCATGCCATCCAAGTGTCCGTTTTCGTCGACTGGCGGGTGGGGTGTGGGAAATCAGGAATTCTGGCGGTGGAGGTCGATGGGCAACTGCACACCGAGAAAGCCATGGCTGCGATCCCAGAAGCATGTGGATGGCTCCTGCCGTGTACAAAATGGCACCATGGGACCCACAATGACACCAGCGCACCCCGCTTACCCAACCCCAACCCACAGCAAACACACACAAGATGCCCAACGAGCGACAGCGACGCGCCCGAGTCTGGACCACCGGCGGTGACTACCGGTGGATGGCCATCAACGCAGACGGAGCTCCCAACCTGGCCCGAGGCAACCGTGCCTTTCTGGCCAACGCCCACATCGACCCTGGGCGAGTGTCGGATGAGGACCGAGTGCAGCTGGTGCGAGGTCTGCAGCGGATGGCCCGAGACAATGGATGGTGATCCACCATGACCAGCACCGACACACACACACACACCCACACCCTACCCCACCCCACGCACACATCTGTGGGTGGGTTCTTTCTTTTTGCATCCCTTGGTTGGTGTCATTGTCACACATTGGGGGTGGTGCGGGGAACCAAGAGACAAGCAAAAGGGACAAAAAGAGAGAACGTCATCTCACCCGCTCACTTCTCTCTTCCATCTCTCTCCCAGTCTCTCCTTCTCCTCTCCTCGTCCACGTGTGTCGTCCAGGGGGGGGGCAGGTTGGCTCAGATCCATCCGCGTGATCGGAGGATGCTGGTGACCACAGCTGTGCTGACGGTGACGACCACCTGCATCAGCTGCTCGGTCATTGCTCCCTCTCCCTGCTCCTCGTCTCCTGCCTCCTGCTTCTTCTTCCGCTGCTTCTTCGTGTGTCTCTGCTGCTGCGGCTGCGTCCGGTGGCTGTGCTCACCACTCCATCGTGGCCGGTGGTGGTGGTGGTGGCAGTGGTGGAACCGGCATCGCTCGGGCCCATACCGGCATCGCTGGCCATAGCGACAATCCTGGGTTCGGTCTGTGGTCTGGTGGCAAGTCTGGCAAACGCGTGTGCTCATCTCTTGCGGTTGGGTGTGTTGGGTTGTGGTGTGGTCTCTCTTGCTCTTTGTGTGCTGTGTTGTACCACTGTCATTCTTGCCAGTGGAATCACCATCAAGTACAGTGTGTTGGCAAACTGCATGCATCGGGATCGCAACCACCACGGGGTCTTCCCGGCATGCAGTCGCAATCCAAGGGTGGAATTCCCACCCCACTGCTGCGTCGTCGTCGATGCAACCACACACAATGCGCGGTGATTTGTGTGCGTGTGTGCATGCCCATGACCATTTGGTTCTGTTCGTTGGGGTTGTATCTGCACATACACGCAGCGCAGGGCACTGGTCCTGGCAGAAGTTGACGCTGCCCCGGGTGTCACCACAACATGCCAATCCTGCTGACCCGTTACCCTCCCATACTGTGCAGGATACCATCTGCCTCCCTGGAGGATTCCCCTTGCTGCGTGCGTACTGTGGCACAGCAGGAGCCCCGCGCAATCTTCCGGCGTCTTTCTGGTCGTCGACACCAGCCACACACCACTGCCACATTTCCACATCCCAACCAACGCTTGCCATGTGCTACACTCCTGGTGGATGGAGCACAGAAGACAAGGTGTGACCGCTTGCAAGGAGACTTTGCCTACACACGCTGCCGTTTGGTATCGTGCGTGCTGCCATCGCTGCCTGTAGTGTGGACTACGTCGTCGTCGTCATCGATCTGGCACTTGGGTGCTTGATTGCCACCAGCTGGCTTCGATGACTGGTCCTCAGGCAGTCGCGCTGAGCCAGCTCATGACCCTCGATAACACCTCGTCTGGCTGGGTGCACCACTCAGCCGTGGGCTCGTACTCTGCCATGCTCCCTGCGCCAAACATCACTTCCCGCTCCTCCATGTTCATCACCATGGCCGTCTCCATTTGCTTGTCCAGCTGTGGGCTCCAAAGAAAGTGCCACTGGGGTGACCAGCCCACTTTGTCCATCCACTCCCTGACATCAGGGGTCAAAGTGGCACCATGCTCCAACAAGACTCTCGCGGCTTTTTCTTGAAATGCTTCAACAGCGAGCAGCAACGGGGTGGCTGCACGTTCGCCCACCAGCACATCAACGTGGACGCCCCATGCAAGGAGTTCTTGCATGGTCACCAAATCACCACCGCAGACAGAGTCAGCAAAGACAAATGCCTTTTTGGTATTGCGAGCCAGATTGTTGCTTGTCAGAGATGGGATCAAGAAAGAAATCCGCAATTCCTGCAATGTTCTGTTCTGTGCCAGTCCCTGAACCAACGCAGCTGCCCCTTCGTCCCCAATCTGGTTGCCTCTGAGGTCCAGCTTCTGCAATGAGCTGTTCTGTGCCAGTCCTTGACCCAGCGCAGCTGCCCCTTCGTCGCCGATCTCGTTGGTCTCGAGGCCCAGCTTCTGCAACGTGCAGTTCTGTGCCAGATTGGAGGCCAGCGCAGCTGTTCCTTTGTCCCCGACCTGGTTGCCACCGAGCCACAGCTCCTGCAATGTGCTGTTCTGTACCAGTCCTGTGCCCAACGCAGCTGCTCCTTCGTCACCAATCTGGTTGCTCCAGAGGTCCAGCCACAGCAATGAGCTGTTCTGTGCCAGTACTCTGCCTAGCGCAGCTGCCCCTTTGTCGCCGATGCTGTTGGGTCCGAGCACCAGCCCCTGCAATGTTCTGTTCTGTGCCAGTCCTGTGGCCAACGCAGCTGCCCCTGCGTTCCCGATATTGTTGCGTCTGAGCACCAGCTCCTTCAATTTGCTGTTCTGTACCAGTCCTGTGCCCAACGCGGCTGCGCCTTCGTCCCCAATCTGGTTGTCATTGAGGTCCAGCCACAGCAATGAGCTGCTCTGTGCCAGTACTGTGCCTAGTGCAGCTGCACCTTCGTCGCCGATCTTGTTGCGTCCGAGCAGCAGCACCTGCAAGGTGTTGTTCTGTGCCAGTCCCGTTCCCAATGCAATTGCCCCTGCGTTCCCGATCTGGTTCTCCTTGAGGTTAAGTTCCTGCAATGTGCTGTTCTGTGCCAGTGCTGTGCCCAACGCAGCTGCCCCTTCGACACCGATCATGATGTCCTCGAGGTCCAGCTCCTGCAATGTGCTGTCAGTTTCCCAGTCTACTGCCACTCAAGAACTGGCCCCGGAAGGGATGCCCATCAAATCCACCACACTTACTTTGCCAGCACTTGCCAGGGCTTCACTGATTGCTTGCTCATCACCGCCATGCAGTATCTCTATCCATTCCTCATTGCTCAGTTCTTCACTCATCCTGAACGTGTCTGTACGTCGGCCGCGTGAGCAAGCAGCCAAAGATCAAGTGTGACGCGAGAGGGTTTTTTGCCAACAACAATGACCCTTCCCCACCTCACCACCCCCTGTATGTCACTGAACACACACACAGACTCTCTCTCTGTGTGCCTTTCCCCACAACTCTCAATGAAGCCCTCCCTCCATGAAACCCACGGGTGAAAGATAAGCGTAGTCCCCACTGCGCACCGCAGCTGCTGATATTCCCTCATCCATGGTCATCCACAATGGTTCCCAATGTTGTTCCCCGCCAACGTGCGACTCAATCCCGCGCCCAATTGGCCGTTCAACAAACCCATCGTCGTGGCCAAAGCCATCTCCTTGTTCCACCCACTCGATCCACCTGGACAATGCACAGGCACGATTGTCATGCAATGAACCGCATGCATGGGTTCCCATGGAACACAATCATCGTGTGGGACCATCCAATGCCATCCAAGTGTCCGTTTTCGTCGACTGGCGGGTGCGGTGTGGGGAATCAGGAATTCTGGCGGTGGAGGTCGATGGGCAACTGCACACCGAGAAAGCCATGGCTGCGATCCCAGAAGCATGTGGATGGCTCCTGCCGTGTACAAAATGGCACCATGGGACCCACAATGACACCAGCGCACCCCGCTAACCCAACCCCAACCCACAGCAAACACACACAAGATGCCCAACGAGCGACAGCGACGCGCCCGAGTCTGGACCACCGGCGGTGACTACCGGTGGATGGCCATCAACGCAGACGGAGCTCCCAACCTGGCCCGAGGCAACCGCGCCTTTCTGGCCAACGCCCACATCGACCCAGGGCGAGCGTCGGGGGATGACCGAGTGCAGCTGGTGCGAGGTCTGCAGCGGATGGCCCGAGACAATGGATGGTGATCCACCATGACCAGCACCGACACACACACACACACACACCCTACCCCACCCCACGCACACAACTGTGGGGGGGTTCTTTCTTTTTTGCATCCCTTGGTTGGTGTCATTGTCACACATTGGGGGTGGTGCGGGGAACCAAGACACAAGCCAAAAGGGATAAAAAGAGAGAATGTCATCTCATCCGCTCACTTTCTCTCTTCCATCTCTCTCCCAGTCTCTCCTTCTCCTCTCCTCGTCCACGTGTGTCGTCCAGGGGGGGCAGGTGGGCTCAGATCCATCCGCGTGAGCGGAGGATGCTGGTGACCACAGCTGTGCTGACGGTGACGACCACCTGCATCAGCTGCTCGGTCATTGCTCCCTCTGCCTGCTCCTCGTCTCCTGCCTCCTGCTTCTTCTCCCGCTGCTTCTTCGTGTGTCTCTGCTGCTGCTGCTGCTGCTGCGGCTGCGTCCGGTGGCTGTGCTCACCACTCCATCGTGGCCGGTGGAGGTGGTGATGGCAGTGGTGGAACCGGCATCGCTCGGGCCCATACCGGCATCGCTGGCCATAGCGACAATCCTGGGTTCGGTCTGTGGTCTGGTGGCAAGTCTGGCAAACGCGTGTGCTCATCTCTTGCGGTCGGGTGTGTTGGGTTGTGGTGTGGTCTCTCTTGCTCTTTGTGTGCTGTGTTGTACCACTGTCATTCTTGCCAGTGGAATCACCATCAAGTACAGTGTGTTGGCAAACTGCATGCATCGGGATCGCAACCACCACGGGGTCTTCCCGGCATGCAGTCGCAATCCAAGGGTGGAATTCCCACCCAAATGCTGCGTCGTCCTCGATGCAACCACAAACAATGTGCGGGGACTCGTTTTCGTGTGTGCATGCCCATGACCAATTGGTTCTGTTCGTTGGTGTTGTATCTGCACAAACACGCTGCGCAGGGCACTGATCCTGGCAGAAGTTGACACTGCCCCGGGTGTCACCACAACATGCCAAACCTGCTGGCCCGTTACCCTCCCATACTTTGCATGAGACCATCTGCCTCCCTGGAGGATTCCCCTTGCCGCGTGCGTACGGTGGCACAGCAGGAGCCCCGCGCAATCTTCCGGCGTCTTTCTGGTCGCCGACACCAGCCACACACCACTTCCACATTGCAACATCCCAACCAACGCTTGCCATGTGCGACACTCCTGGAAGATGGAGCACAGAACACAAGGTGTGACTGCTTGCAAAGAGACATTGCCTACACACGATGCCGTTTGGTATCGTGCGTGCTGGTATCGTTGCCTGTAGTGTGGACTACGTCGTCGTCGTCGTGCTGGCGCTTGTGTGCTTGATTGCCACCAGCTGGCGTCGGTGATTGGTCCTCAGGCAGTCGTATCAGCCAGTCCATGACCCTCGATACCACCTCGTCAGGCTGGGTGAACCACTCAGCCGTGGGCTCGTACTCATCCATCCCCCCTGCGTCAAACATCACTTCCCGCTCCTCCATGTTCATCACCATGGCCGTCTCCACTTGCTTGTCCACCTGTGGGCTCCAGAGAAAGTGCCACTGGGGTGACCAGCCCACATCATCCATCCATTCCCTGACAGCAGGGGTCACAGTTGCACCATGCTCCAACAAGGCTCTCGCAGCTTTTGCTTGATTTGCTTGAATAGCGATCAGCAGCGGGGTGATCAAACATTCCTCGTCCACCAGTGCATCCACGTGGACGCCCCATGCAAATAGTTCTTGCATGGTCACCAAATCACCATTGCGGACAGAGTTGACGAACGCAGTTGCCTTTTGGGTATTGCGAGCCAGATTGGTGCGTGTCAGCGATGGGATAGAGGGAATTAGCAATTTCTGCAATGTTCTGTTCTGTGCCAGTCCGGTGAACAACGCAGCTGCCCCTTCGTCCCCAATCTGGTTGTTCATGAGGTTCAGCTCCTGCAATGTTCTGTTCTGTGCCAGTGCTGTGCCCAACGCAGCTGCCCCTTCGTCGCCAATCTGGCTGTCCATGAGCTCCAGCATCTGCAATGTTCTGTTCTGTGCCAGTGCTGTGCCCAATGCAGCTGCCCCCTCGTACCCGAACTCGTTGCCACTGAGCTCCAGCACCTGCAATGTACTGTTGTGTGACAGTCCCGTTCCCAACGCAGCTGCCCCTTCGTCCCCGATCTGGTTGTAATTAAGCACCAGCTTCTGCAATGTGCTGCTTTGTGCCAGCTCCGAACCAAACGCAACCGCCCCTTCGTCCCCGATCAGGTTTCCACCGAGGCTCAGCACCTGCAAGGTGCTGTTCTGTGCCAGTGCTGTGGCCAATGCAGCTGCACCTTCGTCCCCGATCAGGTTGCCCCAGAGCTCCAGAACCTGCACTGTGCTGTTCTGTGCCAGTGCTGTGCCCAACGCAGCTGCGCCTTCGTCCCCGATCTGGTTGCGTTGGAGGTCCAGCTCCTGCAATGTGCTGTCAGGTTCCCAGTCTGCTGCCACTCATGACCTCACCATGGAAGGGATGCCCCTCAAATCCACCACCCTTACTTTGCCAGCACGTGCCAAGGCTTCACTGATTGCTTGCTCATCACCGCCATGCAGCGACTCAATCCATTCCTCCTTGATCAGTCGTTCTCTCGTCCTGAACATGTCTGTACGTCGGCCGCGTGAGCAAGCAGCCAAAGATCAAGAGTGATGCGAGAGGGTTTTTAGCCACACACAATGACCCTTCCCGACCTCACCACCCCCTGTACGTCACTGAACACACACACACAGACTCTCTCTGTGTATCTTTCTCCACAACTCTCAATGAATCCCTCCCTCCATGAAACCCACGGGTGAAGGATAAGCGTAGTCCCCACTGCGCACCGCAGCTGCTGATATTCCCTCATCCATGGTCATCCACAATGGATATCTCTGTTGTTCTCCGCCAACGTGCGACTCAACACCGCGCCCAATTGGCCGTTCAACAAACCCATCGTCGTGCCCAAAGCCATCTCCTTGTTTCACCCACCCGATCCACCTGGACAATGCACAGGCACGATTGTCATGCAATGAACCGCATGAATGGGCTCCCATGGAACACATGCGTCGTGTGAGACCATCCAATGCCACCCATGTGCCCGTTTTCGTCGTCTGGCGGGTGCGGTGTGGGGAATCAGGAATTCTGACGGTGGAGGTCGATGGGCAACTGCACACCGAGAAAGCCATGGCTGCGATCCCAGAAGCATGTGGATGGCACCTTCCGGATGGTGCTCAGGGACGCCTCACCCTGGATGGAGGGTGCTTTCGCTTGGGCAGCTGCACACACGTTCACATCCCCCCCTCGTGTACCACGGCGCACGACAACACATGGGGATGTGTCTATCCACACACGAACTGGAACGCATGTTCCATCATCGTCTGCATTGGTCTCAAAGAGGCGTCGTTGCACTCTGGGTTGGCGCAGTACCGCAGATCTTCCTTTTTTTGCAGCCACGTTTGCAGTTGTCGGGAAAAGACAGAGAAAGGACATTGTTTGCATAATCGTACCTGCAGGTAACATGGTGAGACTCCATGACATCCCACCGTGCCCCTGCTCTGCCCTGCCGGACCCAACATGAAACTCACGGCGCTTGTTCTTCTGATCGCCGTGGTGACGATTGCCCTGGCGTTGCCGTGGGAGACGCACCTGGACGAAACCCCTCTGCAGATGACGGTGGATGTGAAAGAGAGTGTGGAGATGTGGAAACACCAACGTGTTCTGAGGCAGTTTGCAGCCTTTCACAACGCACTGGTCACTGACACCAACCATGAACTCGCCCTATGGTCATGGAAGGACAACTCGGTGACGCCTGTGTCGTGGGAGGGTGCACCATCATCATCGTCGTCGCCGTGTGACATCAAGGACGTGCTGGACCGTTTGACGCCGTTGTCGGACGACACCGTGCTCGCAGCGTTTTCGCGCGGAAGACAAGGCGTTCCCCGCTCACACGCTCCCATCACCCTGGTGCAGCTGCGACAAACCAGGCTCAATCACATCGAATGCAAGTCTGTTCGCTGGACGACTGTGGCTGGCGACGTCGACGGACGCAGGTTCATCGACGAATCCACCCATGTTTTTCTGCGTGAGCTTTCCGCCGGCCGCTACCTGGCTTGGACTGAGTTGCAGGGCATTGCAGCGTGGCTTGTGGATGTGAACAATGCCACGGTGACGTGGATTGGGTCGGAATTTGAGGCGGTGCGGCACGATGTCAGGTGGCTGGGTCTGTGGGAGTCGTCCGATCCTGATGTTCAACTTGGCCTGCTTGGGGACAGTCGATCGGCGGGCAGAGTGTTGGTGCACATGGACAACACAACGAGCATTGTGCCACCGAGGGTGCAGATCTACGGAATGATTGTGGGTGATTATGTCCTCCAAGGGAACAGAGCGTCCAATCAGAGGGCCGTATCTCTGCTCGATGGCACCGGCCATGCCCTCCCAAGACTCAATGACAAGATGTTTGTGCAATCCTCCAACGGGGTTGTGTGGATGCAGAGGGGAGACTCACGGGGGGACTACCGTCCATGGAGTCTGGTCAAGGTGACGTTCCCAGAGTGGATGGTGCAGCTGACCGCCACCCATCTGCGCATGCGTGCTCGCGTGGTACGCAACGCGTTCCAATGGCCACGCATTGTGGTGGACATCGAGGGACCCGGACCCAAGATTGTGTTGTCATCACTGCGTGTGACGATGGACGGATTTGCCGGGTCGGTGGAGTGTGCAAAGGCGTCACGCTGTGTGGCCCAGTGGACGGTGCACCAAACGGGGACGTACACAATCAAGGCTGTGTATGGCAACAGTTCCATCGAGGGCAGTGGTGAGCAGATCCAAGTGCAGGGCATCCCCGTGGCGGGTGAGGTGCAGCAGGTTCTGGTCAAACACTCCATGTCGTACCAGTCGCACCACCCCGGATCGCAGAGCTGGCACAAGGTGGATGCATCCGCCAATTTGAAGCAGCTCAGGGTGCTTCTCGGTCTGGAACGCCGTCGTGGGTCCTTCCGTGTGCGGTTGCCCTCATGTGTGGTCACCGATGCGGTGGCAGGCGTGGAGATCACCGGTGATTCTCAATGGGCGCTGGCCCGGACGTCGTTTCAGGACGATGCAGGAGTGGTTCATCTGGCCCTGGCGTGCAAGCAGCGTTGACACTTGGGAGGGGGGGGGGAGGGGTTCACAAGGGAGACACGTTCACAAGGAAGCCAGCAGTGTGTGTGTGATTGTGTGATGTCATTGTGTGTGGATCACAACGCATGTCTCGTTCGAACCGTAAACAGAATTCCCATAAAATGTCCTTTGGACGTGGTGAGCCGCCTGCAGCAGCAGCTGTACAGTGGGTGAACTCCTCCAAGTGCACTCGTGCATTCTATGCATCCCACACCATTCAAAGTGTCCATCCATGCACACATGGAACCCAATGGATGACTACATGGATGTGGTCTCGCCCCTTCACCTCTAGTGGTGTGTGCACATCGCACAAGTTGGATCAAGACATGAGCAGGGACGGGGTGACACGGGTAACAGAGAGAGGTAGGGTGTTGGTGTGGGGTCATGTGGGTGTGCATTGTGTGTGTGAGGGTGGGTGTGCGCTGCCTCATCGTCGCAGGTTGGGATGTCGGTCCTCGATGGTGCGCAGCATCTGGGCTACCCGAGGGTTGTGGGACGTGGATGGGTCACGGAAGGGGTAGTGGACTCGTTCAGTCCGATAGTGGTCCTGCTGCCGGTATTGAGCAGCCGATCCTGGCTGGTGGGAAATGCACCCGAATGTGGTGTGGTATGGGTAGCCGGACATGGTGGGTGGTTGTCAGTTGGGTTGGCTGACTCTGTGCACATGTCAGCCGCACCTTGTCTTTTGTGATGGCCACTGCACGCAGTCAACTGCGTGCTGTCGTCGCCATCCAAGGGGGCGGTGGGTGGCCTTGCTGGGTTGAATTCCCTGACCAGCGTGTCTCTCGCACGAACAGTTACCAGTGGCCACAGTCCATTTGTGTGTGTGTGTACACTGTGCCAGAGTTTAGTCTCGGCGAGAACGGAACAGCACGGGTGAAAGTGGGAATGTGGACGGCCAGCTTCCGTGGCCGATTGTCCATCGTCATTGACACAATGGTTTGAATGAGCGTCGTTCCCACCCCCTTCTTCGTAATACACACACGCTGGGTTTATCCAAACTCCTGGCTATTGCTCATCTCGTAGTTCGCGCGTTCGCATCTTTTTGCGCAAGTCTGAGCGTGCTCCTCCTGATCGTTGGTAGTGCACCCATTGGGCGGCAGTTGGCATCGCACGAGAGACATGTTGAACTGATACTGGCTGGTGGTGTCGTAGATATCGAGTCCGCCTGGGCGAGCTTGCAGGGCTGGAAAACCCCGTCAAGGGTGCAGCAGAGGTAGATTGTGCCCAGTTCTTCCGGCAGCGACCTGTTCTGAATAGGATGGAAGTGGTGGGGATGTGCTGGTGGACATTGTGGAAGGGGGGGTGGGGGTTCTGCGTTGTGGATTCAGGTGGCACTTGAGAGTCGCGCTTGCATGTGCGGTGCTGGCCACAGAGGACCCTCCTTGGTGGAGAACAGCGTGTTCTTTCGGGCGGTCCTTGTTGGTCAGGACCAATCAAAACAGTTGTCATGGCCTTCCAACGATGCAACCCATGCCCCCTTGTTGGGTTCCACCCACTCAGAGTAATTCCCCTCACCGTTGGTGTTGCATGAACGGCACGTCGGGAGGATGAACTGAAGCCGGTCTTTGTCTCCGGACTTTGCCTCGATGACGTACCGTTCGCTCTTCACGTACACATGTGCTCCGACCTGAGCCTCGTTGCCGCAGCCTTTGATTTGGCATTTGGATGGCCAGCTGAGTTCAACAATCTTGATCCAGTACTGCTTCCAGTTCTTTTTGTGCATCGAGGAACCGTTGACGTGGGCAACAAGGTCTTCTTCATCCAGTTGCACCGGCACCTTTGCAGGCAATGCCTTGCCCTTGGGAATCTCAAAGATCTTTCGATTGCCACTTACGCTTGCGTACGCTTTGACGTACTCAGTTGCGGAGCTGTTCGACGACAGGCTCAGCTCGCCGAGGGCAACTTCCAAAGACTCCACAGAGCCTCCTCCTTTGTTCTCGCAGTTGGTACATCCGCACGAGTTGCCACATACATCGCCATTGCGAACGCACGTGCAGCGTTTGTTCTTGCACCCGCTTTTGCAATTGCACATGGGTACAATTTGGACAAGGGTGGGCGCGTCTGGGCCTCGGGCAGTCGTCCAATTTTGGGTGCAGGCCTACTCCTGCATTCTATGCATCCCACACCATTCAAAGTGTCCATCAATGCACACATGGATCCCAATGGATGACCACATGGATGTGGTCTCGCCCTTCTCCTCCAGTAGTGTGTGCACTTTCGCACAAGTTGGATCAAGACATGAGCAAGAGAACGTGTGCCCATGGGTTGGGATGGGTTACAGAGAGTGGAGGGTGTTGGGGGAATGTGGGTGTGCATTGGGTGTGTGTGTGTGTGTGTGGGTGGCGGGCGCTGCCTCATCGTCGCAGGTTGGGATGTCGGTCCTGGATGGTGCGCAGCATCTGCTCTACCCGAGGGTTGTGGGACGTGGATGGGTCATGGATGGCGTAGTTGACCCATCGTCGCTCACCGGGACTCAGGATGGTCCGCTGGTGGTTGTCGTCCTGCTGCCGGTAGTGAGCAGCCAGTCCTCGCTGGTAGGCAGTGGATCCTCGCTGGTATGGGTTGCCGGACATGGTGGGTGGTTGTCAGTTGGGTTGGCTGACTCTGTGCACATGGCAGCCGCACCCTGTCTTTTGTGGTGGCCACTGCATGCAGTCAACTGCGTGCCGTCGTCGCCATCCAAGGGGGCGGTGGGTGGCCTTTACCGGGTTGGATGCTGATTTGGGTGCCACCCCCCATAGGAACGAACAGGTGCCAATGGCCATTGTCCATATTTGTGTGTGTGTGGATGCTGTGCCCTGGGTGTGTCGAGGCAGTGGAACATGGAGTCGTGTGCACACAGACACCCGAGTGCTCAGAGGTAAAGTGATGTGTTCAACCTCCCATTTGGGACTCCATGTGCAGTTGGTGTGTGTGTGGCGATTGGCCCAACCCCAGTTTTCCATCTCCACACACATGCCCATCCGTACCCATTGCAAGTGTCCAAATACACACCTCCTCCTCCTCCTCTCTCTCCCTCTCTGCATGAATGTGTGTGTGTGTGTGTGCCATTCTCCTGCATTTCTTCACTTCCTCCCACTGCCCTCCCCATCGTCCTTGACCCTTCGCTGGCCAATCACCTTGCGCCTGCGTCGCTCGCGCACATGCACCTTGACCTCTCTGTCCTCCTGCACCATCTGCTCCACCACCATCGTGCTGATCCGCTTCAGATGAGTGCCCAGATCCTCTGCGTCCTTGCTGTGCCACATGCGTGTGTGTGTCCACGCCTTGCACATGCTGGCATACCGTGCCCCCGTCCTCCTGTCCAGCCCCACTCCCACAAAGTGCATGTGAAAGTTGCGGATGCCACTTGCCCCCAGCTTGGCTGTCACGTCCCTGGCCCCAGCCTGCACCGACGCCGTGTCCTCCCCATCGGTGATCACCACCAGGTTGGCGCCTGCACTCTTTCCTGCGTTGCTCCGTGTCTGCCACTGTGCCATGGCGTCCATCACCGTGTCCATGCCGTCGTACAGCGCCGTGTATCCGTCCGGCTGGAAGGCACTGCTGCCTGCCTGATCCCGCAACACCCTCGCCAGATCCTCATCCGTCATCCGTGCCTGCAGCAACTGCTCCACCCCACTGCCATGGCTGCCACACGCCTCCTCCAGCGTGCCCACCGCCTTGTCCAGATCCACCTTGGCTGCCTTGAGTGGCCCAAACACCCTCCTCACCTTGTCCGCAAAGGTGTACAGGCTCACCCGGTCGCAATCGCGCAGGGCACCCACAACGGCGCGGAACCCAGCGGCGGCTGCAGACATGCGATCGCCCTGCATGGACGTGCTCGTGTCGACCAGGAAGACCAGGTCAAACGGCGCCTTGGCCACTCGCTTCTTCTCCGTGGTGATCTTGCTGCTTCGGTGGGTCATGCTCCTTCCTGGCTTTGCCTTGGTCGTCTTGGCGGCGGCGGCGGCGGTGTTGGTTGTGTTGGTGCTGGTGGTTGTGCAGTGGTGGTCGCGACACCTCTCGGCGCCAAATCGGCACCGTGTGCCCCATGTGCAGTCCTGGGGCTTGTCCGTCTGTGTTCCGCATGTGTTGCATGTGCGTGTGCTCATGGTTGGGTGTGTGTGTTGGGTTGGGTTGGGTTGGGTTGGGTGGGTGGGGGCAGTGGGCGGTGCGCGGATTTTTGAACAGGGCCCCAGGAAATTCGGCTACTGCACACAAACACTGCACTCTCCGCAACTGCACACACACACTCACACTGCAAAGGGAAAAGCGACCAGGATGGCGATGCGATGTCCACACCAACTCAATCCCAGGATGAGCACACGCACATGCAACACATGCGGAACACAGACGGACAAGCCGAAGAACTGCACCTGGGGCACACGGTGCCGATTTGGCCCCGGGGAGTGTCGCAACCACCACTGCACAACCACCAGCACCACAGACACAGACAAGGAGCAGACACAGCGCAAGAGCAGCAGCAGCAGCAGCACCAGGAGGATGAGGGTGTGTGGGACATGCAGGGCAAAGACGACCAAGGACAAGAACTGCACATGGGGCGAGAAGTGTCGGTACGGCCCAGAGCGATGCCGCGACCACCACTGCGTGACACAGGTGCACATGGGACGGAGCACAGTGACACTGAGCACACGGGCAGGCAGCAAGACACAGGTGGAGATGAGCAAGAGCAAGACCAGGAGCAAGAGCAAGAGCATGGGAGGATGCAAGGCGTGTGGGGCCGAGGGAGTGCGTGTGTGCAAGCATGGGGAGGATTGCAAGCACGGAGACCAGTGCAAGTTCCACCACTGCTACCCTTGCGCTGTGTGCGAGGAGAGCAAGGAGCAGAGTGGGATGGCCTTTCTGGGCACCCGATGCGAGCACAGGATGTGTCTGGACTGTGCCAGGATGGACATTGCAGCGCAGGTGGAGTCGCGGATGATGCCTCTGCGCTGTCGCATGTGCTGGGCGGGTGGGAAGGGGCAGCAGAAGAAGAAGGAGGTGAGGGTGTCGACCAAGACGGCGATGAGGGTGCTGCAGAGCAAGCGGGACAAGGAGGCGCTGGCCAAGCTGGCATGGGATGTGCGCACATCCAAGTGGCATGCGTGTGTGACGCCAGACTGCGAGGGCAAGGTGGATCCTGCGGTGGCACGGAGACAGGGCAGCACACGATGCGAGTGTGAGCGATGTGGCAAGGCGTGGTGCCACGGGTGCAAGGTGCACTGGGATGACGACGGAAGGGGCAACCATGACTGTCGCAAGTACCAGCAGTGGGCAAGGGACAACCGACGTGGGGATGAGCTGCTGGGGATGCTGTGGCGAGGCAGTGGGTGGAGGCAGTGTCCCACGTGTGGGCATGGGCTGGCCAAGGAGAGCGGGTGCAACCATGTGGCGTGTGTGTGTGGCACCCATGTGTGCTACAAGTGTGGCGTTGGCTTCACCACAAGTGCGGCCACGTATGACCACATGCGGGAGGCACATGGTGGGCACAGCACATGACGGGAGGGGAGGGGGAGGGGGCAATGAAGGTGTGAGGGTGACACAAAACCATTTCAATCGTTGTTGTTGGCACAAAAGAGAAGGAGAGAGAGGGTGTTGCACAAGGGGGGATGGGGTTGGATGGGAGTGGGGCCTTGTGTCACACGGGGAAGCCATGGATGCCCAGGATGATCTGTCTTGCAAGGTTGTGGATAAATAATGGATGAGTGTATGCAGTATGTGCTGTTGTCACTTCCCTCGTCCAAGGATGTGGCTCATGTGGGTGTGGAACGCGGTTGTTGTCGAGTTTCCACGCCGTTGTCCTCCATGCCTGTGTCGTCACTCCTCCGCTCTCGATATGGGTGTTGATGAGATGCAGTACGTGCAGCGTGAAGAGCAGGAGTCGTCGAATGGAACTGTCTGCTGCCATGCACCGACACGGCATTATGCTCGTTCAGCATGTGCCATTCCACCTCAGGTACCGTTGCAAGGCACCGTAAGCCACTCTTCCATCTCCCATTATCATCCGTATCGAGTTCTTGGATGGATTCAGGGCATGCTGAGATAGCACGTGGAGGAGAGCCGATGACGGGTGTGGCAGGCATGGATCTGGTGACCATGGTGGGATTGTGCGTGTGTCATCATCAGAGACACAGTGATGGTACAGAATCCCTTCATTGGTCCTATGGTGTCGGCACAATGGTCATCTTGGATTCGTAGCAGCTGAAGGCAGGGTACCAACAATCGTCGTCAATGTTGTCGATGGTGACGTCGACATTGCCATTGCGGGAGAAGGTCAGTGTGTGGGCCCTGGTGTCCAGCTCCACCGTCACAATGTCGCCTTGCTTGAAGCGCGTGGTGATGTTGGTGTAGCTTCCATTTTCGTACGTCTGTCCACTCGAGCCCCATATGTACCAGCTGTAGCTTCCCTGACTGCCCCCTGTGAGCCACGTGGTGTCAGTAATCGGTGTATGGTGCTTCTGAGATGTTGTGACTTACCAACTGCGCTGCTTCTGAGATCACAGGTGCCGTTGCAGATTCCGATGGAGTTGGCGTCCAATCTGTCCACTCGCACGCTCCATCGCTGTCCCGAGCGCAGCTTCTTCTTGCCAACCCATGTTCTCCAATCATATCCAGTCTCTTCCAGACTGTCCTCCGTGAATGTTCCTCGGCTTCGGTTGACCCGGTCCCAGTCCAGGCTTGGGACAATTGCTTCGACAAGTTCTCGGTTCTTGTTGTGGACTGGGTCCTGGCCCTTGCTTATGCGCAGCACATCTAACATACCATTCATCAACACCACCCAGTCCACATACCGCGTGTCCCACTCTCCGTCCACCTGCATCCCTTCCAGACGTTCCGGACTCAGCAGACCAAACCGCACACACCCATACATCCGCCTCTCCCACCCTTCCTCCTCCTCCTCCCCATTATGTTCCTCCACATATCTCTCCACAATCTCCAGCACATCGTCCTCACTCTTCACCTTGATCCCATCGGCACTCAGAATCAGCTCCGCCACCCACACCGGCAGCCCGCTCATGTTCACACGCCCATCCTCCCGAAGATCATCCAGCTTCCCTGCAATGGTCACACACAGTCCTCTCACCACTTCCTCACTCGCACCTGTTGCCAGTGCCGCCTTCAGCAGTCCCATCTCCTCGTCATGCCTCACGCCGTCCAATAATCCACTCAAGTACTCCACCTCCTCCGCCTCCACCATCTCCTCCACATCCACACTCTCCAAATACCCACCCACCACCTGTGCCAGCTTCCTCTTGTCCACTCTCTTCTCCCCATGCTGCTCCAACGCCACCTTGACCATCGCCACAAACACACAGCCCCGCATAAACCCAAACGCCCCACGTGCCACCTTGCCACCACTCACCGCATCTGCCACCTTGCTCCACTCCTTTGCCACCCGCAACACACTCGCATGGTACACATTGGAGTGCACCACCTCGGCGACGCCCATGGCCCCCACGCGACTGCCCCCACGACACATCCTCACCAGTGTCTCTGCATCATGCTCCTGTCCCATCCACTGCATCACATGCTCCGTCAGCATGGGCATCAGCCAGAACTGTGCCACGGCCAACAGACTGTAACACAGCTCCACGTTGGTCACAGGCAGGGTACCGCCGTAGCACCACCCCACAGCCACTTCCATTGCACGCAACACACCCACACTCTGTGTGCCCCGCTTCACCACCATTCGAAACATCCCTCCTCCCTGTCCATCCTCCCGGCTGTGTTCCAACACCGCTGCCCCCGACGACGCTGTTGCCCCGTCCTCAACCTCCAGCAGATACCGCCACATTCCGCTGTGCAGACACAGAAACGAACGGTGTGCACGAAGCACCACATCCTTCCCACCCAACTGCTCCCCATCTGTCGGGTACGTGTGTCCCGTCATCATTCGTCATCCAATTTCCCCCCTTTTGGTGTCAGCTACCCACAGTGTGTGTGTGTGTGTGTGCCACTCTGCTGCCCCGCTTTTTGCTTTTGCTTCTCGTTTCTTCCCCTTCCTCCTCCAACTCACCCGCCCCATCCAGTTCTTCCAGCACAATCTCCACATCGGCACACAGGCCACTCTTGTACATGTCATGATACAGCGTGCGCACTGCCGGCGATGTGTCGGGTCCTGCCTTGCCCTGCAGCGGCGAAAGAGGGCCGTACGCCTTTGTGCGCTCCGACTGCAGGTAATGGTCAGGTCCATCTGTGGACAGACCATGCGCACTGCCCATCCCATGGTTGGTGTTGCTGCTGCTGCCTGCCTTGCCCTTGCCCTTGCCCCGTGCGATTGTGCTCATTGTCCCCCCACTCTGTGTGTGTTTCGTGTTGTTGTGTCACACCCGTCGCATGGCACACCCCATCCATCCACCACCACCAAGAACGCAGATCTGGCATGGGCAGTGGCGGTGGAAATGCCTTTGTTCACTCGATTGGCAATGTGCAAGCAAAGGGGGTCGACACCACACCTTTCTTCCTCCGACGCAGCAAAAGAGTATCAAGTGGCCGTGCCATGCTTGCAATGTGTTGTTCTGGTGCAGCACATGTTCCAACCTGTGTCGGACAATATGGGGGAAACCCGGCATGTGGCGGGCGCTGGGCCAAAGTTCAATCAAAAAAGGAGCGAAAGGGCCGGGCCATGGCCGAGCCAAAATCGAGCAAAAATCGAGCAAAAATCGAGCAAATTGAGCCAAAATCTGCCAAAATCTGCCAAAATCTGGCCAAAATGGAAACCGACACTGTGTGCGTCACAAACACATTCTTGTGTCTTGTCGCTGATACCATGGATGGCAACCACCCATATGCGGGGTGGCATTGAGTCTGGAGTCTGATGGGCTGTGCAGTGGCACGTGAGGGTGCGGGGAGCGATGAAATACGCACCGCGTCAACAACCCACCGCACACACACACAGACAGAGACCATGCGTGCACTTTCAGGACATTTGGTTGTTTTCATTTGGCAGAACCTGCAAACTACCCTTTCGCTCTTCCCCATCGGCCACAGTAATTTGGCTGCGCGTCAAGCGCACGCGCCGTCGATAGGCAAGTGGCACACAAGAGCACACACAAGGTCGCTTTTGCATCCAATTGTCCATCGACGAGCGTGCTTGATGCACATCGAACTATGCCTCTGTGCACGCGTGTCCAGTGTTGCGGGCAACGGCTTGTCTCCCGTCCCCTCAAGGCAGCACTGCACACGCGTGAGATGGGAATGTCGGCCACCACCGATCACGAATGTCCCTTTCTCTTCGTTTTCTTCTTCCCCTTTTTGGCCTTTTTGGCCTTCGCCGCGTTCAGGGCCTCCCTGCCAATGGCCACGCCCACAGGTGTCTTTTCAAGCTCCTTCAGGTGCCTCCACCACAGATTGTGCAGCTTCAGACTGCGTCCGAGCTCGCCAATGGCACTTGCATGCAGAGGATTTGCTCTTGAGTACTCATTTACCGCCACCAGAAGGTCATACTGGTCGCACACTCGAGACAGCTGCGATTGGTTCAGCAGCATGGTAAACTGGGCCAGGCTCAGGCTTGTGAAACTGATGAAAGAACGGAGACCTGTGCAATACTTGTCCAACACGTCCTTCACGGTGCCCAGCATCTTCACCACATGCCTCCACTCCACACCGTGGGTGTCCAACACATGTGCAAGCACAAACAGACGCGACATATCCGGTGCCTTTTCGCACGTGACCCTCTCCACCAGCGCCTGCACTGCGTCCCTGCTCATGTCTCCCTTGTGGGACCACAACCAGCGGGTTTTCAGCTTCTCGCTCAAGTCCATTCGGCACGCAGACAGCACAATGGCGTTTGCGTCACCGCCGTGCTTCTCCACAAAGGTGACTCCACAAACCTGCATGGCCGTGTCGATGGCTGGTTCCAAACCCAAGCCGAGCCTGCCGTAGGCGAGGAAGATTTCACGGCATGCTGCGGTTGTTGAGCGCACACCGCGCTGGACAACACGGAACTCTCGAACGACCTCCAACAGCTCAGATCCCCCCTGGTCATCCATCTCCTCCACACCACGCATAAACATGACCAACCATTCTTGAGCTCGCCGTTCTGACTGCCATGATCGGTGTGCCTGCATAGTGGCCCGCAAACGCCCCGCCAACTCTCCCGGCGTCAAACGACAGAGCACGTCGTCCACCTGCTGGTCACACAGCTGTTCCACCACGTGGCTTCGGTCCAAAAGACCTTGGTCGCACAAGTCCAGCAGAAACTCACTGTACGTGTGGTTGCCGACGTGCTCGAGCACCCACTGCAGTTGCCTCGCACTTTCACAGGTGAACCTCTCCACGTTGGCTTCCTTCAGATACGCACTCAGCATCCAATGACTCGCCGTGACACTGCAGTGCCCATTGTTCGGTTTCCACGTGTTGTGGACGGCAAGGATCACCTCGTGCGGGGTCAGGAAGGACAGATCGTAGTCGACGTTTCGTCGAGCAGTCTCCATCTTACCCAGCAAGTGCAGCACATGGTGAAACACATTCAGCGCGATATCAGCCAGCGGCTTGATCTCCTTGCACAGTTGCACCATATGCTCCACCTCTGAAAAGGCCCGGAACGTGATTTCAGTCGCTGCCAAAGGGAGCAGTGGGACAATCTGCAGCTGCTGGGCAGCGCAGAGAAGTCGCACCTTGCGTGCTGCTGCCTCTGGATACTGACCATGCTTCCGAAACCCTTCCTCCTGGGATTGGTTGGGAAGATACAGTGTCTCGATGGCCTCCTTCAGGGCCGCTTGGCACTCACGATTGAACGGGTCAAAGCTAACTGTGTCGTCGCTGCCCTCTGCAGCTTCCAGTGCGGTTTTCACGTACGGTGACAGGTTGCACACGACGGCTTTGTGGCATGCCAATTTGCTTCCTGAGGTTGACCAGTGGGGCGAGCGTGTGTGCGTGTGTGAGCGGACGTGGACAAAAAACGGAATGAGGACGGAAACGTCGACCCCAACCTTTCGGTCCCAAACCCGGGAACTCGAGATACAAATCGGCATACGGACATCCAATTTGAAGGACGAGGACAAAAGGTGATGTGGGAACCCCTCCTTTTGAACTCTGATGCCCGCTACCTGTGGTTGCAGCGTATCGGGCGTGGAGATCGCTGAGCAAGGAGAGGAGCTTTTCTGGACGATCGCGTTCCTCCTCGGGAGGCACACATTGGGCAACTTGGCTGTTGTTGTTGGCTATGGAACTGCTCGATGACATTGACATGCGTGGGAGAAGTTCCTTTCGTTGGGTCACACTGCGCGAAACGAAAAACAACCTGCAAATCCGGCCTGGTGCTGGGCCAAAATGTCGATCAAAAAAGTGCAGGGCCATGGCCAGGCCAAAGTCTGGCCACGGGGTAAAACGACGCTGTGTGCGTCACAAACACATTCTTGTGTCTTGTCGCTGATACCATGGATGGAAATCACCCATGTGCGGGGTGACATTGAGTCTGGAGTCTGATGGGCTGTGCAGTGGCACGTGAGAGGCCGGGCCAAGAGCAGCACCGACACGGCGGTGGAATGGAGCAGCAGAATAGGTGCCAAAAAGGGTGAACCCAACGTGGAATGATCGCCAGGTGGAAATGAATGCAGAATCCACTTGCCCAAAGAGGTGGGGAAACACTCCCGGGTGGAGCGGGGCGGGTGGCTTGCACAGAGAGCGCGTGACAAATGCATTTGGCCACCCTCGGCCCCATTCCGTCAAAAGGGCAGAAAGGAAACCCAGGGATGAAATGGCACAGGGCCAACCTGGTGCTTATTTGGTGTGGGAGGATGACATGGAAAAACAGGGGGGAGATCAAACGGCACATGGCATGCACACGCACATGTCAGCTGCTGTTGAGCATCAGGGTGGGAGGGAGGATGGGGGTACACTGAGGGGAGGGTGGGCGTGGAGAAGCAAAATGGGACACAGCGTAGCTGAGGAAGACGAGGGAGAGAAGGAGTTGGGAATGGATTGCTTGAAGAATGGAAAGGGAGACGGGGAAGAGGAGGATGGACAGACGCCTGGATTTGGGTGTCATGACACTTGGGTGGTGTGTGGGAAATGGTGCAGGAAAGGATGGATGGGGGAAGGAAGCGGAGGGAGTGGAGTCAGCCTCGCCTTTTGGTTTTTGTCGGCGCCCGATGGACCAAAGGGACAAGGACGGCACTGGCCAAAAGGGGACCCCATGAGACGCAGACTGCCCCTATCGAGTGTGGAGGACACGGTGGAACACAGCAATGAGGACAACGGCAGCTGGGAGGATGTGAGCTTTGGACGTTTCCGCTGTGTCGTTGGACGACGACAGGGTGGGGAGAGGAGACGCGGGAGCTGCGGGCTTTTGCTGGCAGCCCCGAACAGAAGAATACACAACGATGGATGCCGCAATGCACGTGGGGACATGCACAGGCACCCCTGGACGGATGTGAACACCATGGTGGATTTGGCGTTGGAATGGGAGGACACACGAGGCAATGATGTGCAAAGCAATCTGTTCAATGGTCGTGGTTGGCAGCAAAGGGAGGACAAGGAGAATTTGGGTGAGTGGAAAGCAGGAAGCAGTGCAAACGGGGTGCAAAACGCACACGTGGAGGAAGGAGTGGGGACAACATGGGGTGTTGAGCATGCACACGGTGCAGGGGAAGAACCGAGGGAATGAAAAGGGCGTTGGATGATGGGGATGGGGGATGTCCAGGGACGCTGGGTTGCAGGACGAAGGCTGGTGGGCGAACTGGGGAAAATCTGGCGGATTCCTGATCACTCGCTCGAATGCCCAGCACAGCACGCCACAGGTCAATCGAACAGGGATACACATGGAAGAGGGTGGTAAATGCATGGAATCAGTCGCTGGATGTGCCTGGGTTGGTCGTGAGACGCAGTCGGCCGTTGTGGAGAGCAGCCACACCACACACCTCGCACAATGGCAGGTGCACTCTTTTCGGTGTGCTTTGCAGCCGGTGCGGGTGTGGACAGAGAGGAGAAACAGAGGGGTTGGGTATGGGCGACTGAGAGGGCAGAGTGTCACAGACGACGCCACTGTGGGTGCTCGGCCTTTGCCACAGGAACTCCACATTCAAGGCCACCACTGCGGACACACATTCATGTCCCGCAAGCGTAGCACAGTGGATGGAGAGGATGAGGATGTGGCTGATGAGGAAGATGGCCAATTGGTGGACGCCATCCCTGCACCCAAACGTCAGCGGGTGGCCAAGATGCGAGCAGCGGCAAAGCTCACCAGCCACACCGACGACATGACGGTGGACGACACACGGGCGAGCAGGTAGGAAGCAGTGCAGCCACCCATTCTCACCCACTACACCCTTCCTTTGTGCTGACATGGCCAGGGTGAACCCGTGTGGGCTGTGTGTGTTTCTGACAGGTCGGAATCCGGCGACCAGCAGCAGCAGCAGCTGGGTGACACAGCACAGAACACCGCCTCACGTCGCTCCCGTCCCCAGATACCACCGCCCTCCCGCATGGAGACACTGCTGTCACAGGTGCCAGTGGAGGTGTGGGAACGTGTGGTTCCTCGTTTGGACGCGGGTAGCGCCCTTGCCCTCTTCTCCATCAACACACACATGGTGGACATGGGCGACCTGTACCAAGTGGACAACCAGCCACTGAGAAGCACGCTTGTGTCCACATTGGGCGAGATTGGTGGTGTGGTGGTCTGGTTTGGCGACAAACGACACCGGGTGCCACGGCTGAACCGGCTGTACCTGAAGAGGGCCCTGTTTGAGCTGTTTGGGGAGAACAGTGTGCCTGAACGCATGCATGTGGACGAATTGCCACGTGTGTGTGGTCGTTCGCTGCCTGCGCTGTACTGTGTGCTGCGGCGAACAACACCGGGCAACACTTGGGACGACGACGATTACTACTACCTGCGGTACGATCTCGAGGACGATCTGCCTTTCCCTGAGGCGAAGGGAGCTGTTTTGTTGGCAGCAGGTGACCGGGAGTATGTCGATGATTTCATGGAGATGTATGACGACATGGATGCGATTTACGATGGGGACACCGGGAGTGGGGTCGAGTACGTGTGCTTGGGTGATCCGGACTCGATGGGACGAACACTGGCAGACGTTCCACTGTCCAACATCGTTGCACACGTCAAGTATGCAATGGAAGAGGGAGAGGGGCGGGTGGAGCACACCCGTTCAGCGTTGACGCAGGTGTTTGTGGGACACGGCGTTGCTGGTGTGAAGGAAGCAATAGCAATGGGACTGCGCGGGTGCAACGGTATGCTTGCCTGCATTGCGGGAAATTTGCCAGAAGCCGAATGGTCCAAGGCGTTGCAAGCACTCTGTGCGGAGAAGAACTTGACTCTGATGCGGCAGTTGCCGGATGTGCTGGACAACCATGACCTGGTTTCATGTGTGCTGTCCACGCTACCTTTCGAAGTTTTGGTCAAGAATGCACCAACCTATGCACTTCACAAGGCACTCATCCTGGTGGAGGGCGAGGAGAAGGCCATGGCCACACTTGTCGAACATTCCAAACTGCTCTTCGAGGCTGCACGGGGAGAATATGCAACGGAGAGGTGGATTGCCCGCACACCTCGATTCGTGTCACAACTGGACAACGATGAAGTGGTACAGCTGTGTGGAGAGTATCATCTCAAGGATCTTCTGGCTGTTCTGGTGGAACGGGAGGCATGGAAGGAAGCCATTGCAAGACCAAGTGAACTGACTGAAGAACTTGACAGCAAGGGTAAAACGCTTCCGAAGGCGCATGTGTTGCGACTTGTCGAGCGTGCCCGAAGAGTTGATCAGGCCGCCGTGGAGTGGGTGCTGGTCCACCACGGGGACCAGCTGGATGAAGACACGGTGGCGAGCGTTTACAAGACACACCCGAACAAGGAAGCCATTCGTTTGCTAGTGGAGCGTGAGGCTTGGGAGACGGTTGTTGACATTGCCAAACCTACGGATCTGAGGGCGGTCCTTGACAGCAAGGGCATGGTGCTTCCGCAGGAGCATGTGATGACATTGCTCACGCGTGCCCTTGAGAAAACGGGGCCGTATGCCCAAGAGTGGGGACGCAATCAGAATGTGTTGTGGGCGGTGGAGCGGCACACGGCGCAACTGGAGGTCGAGACCATACTCGAGTGCTACAGATGTGACCATGACGAAAGGCTGTTGCCTAGCCTGCTGTCCAAGGACAACATCGAAGACGACGACAGGGCATTGTGGGTGCCATCCGAGCTGAAGCGGTCTGCACTCGCCGCAGCCATTCGGACGAGCGTGCAAGAACGCTGGCATCAGCAGGTGAGTCGATGTGCGAGTGTATGCAGAGAGAATGGGGCTGAGGCGTTTGTGGAATACGTGCGGCAGTGGATGAGCAGAACAGTGGGGAAAGAACCCTGCAACGACTCGGAGGTGATGACAGTGGCCATGAAGGGGCTGGAGAACGAGGATATGGGGAACGTGGGCAAGTTCGTGAACGCAGAAGAGCTGGAGGCATGGCGGTGGTCGAAGGAACTCGCCACTGAGGAGCGGTGGGTGCAGCTGCTGGACGATGGGTTCCCTGTGAAGGTACTGGGCATCATGATGCCTCGAATGGACGACGTTCATGAGTACAGTGTTGAGCTGCAGCGGCGCGTCGTCCGTGGGCTCATTGACCAAGGATTGAGTCTCGTGTTGAAGCGGTTGGTGGCGGGGACCAGCCGAATAGCTTTGAAGGAAACATATACGTATCTGTACGAGTTGGACAGCTCGACGGCATTTGAGAGGCTGCTTGAACTCCACGACAGAGTGGACAACCAGACGTTGCGAGAGCTGCTCCTGCTGCACAAGGATCCGCAGGTCGTGGAGGCACTGGTGTCGCGCATCCCATTTATGGTGGTGACAAAAGGGATGTACGAGGCCATGGGAGGAGAGACACTGGGTGAGGAGACACAGAAGAGGTGGGAAGAGGTGGAGCAAGTCCGGCGGGAGTGCCAGGCACAACGGGAGGATTGGAGTGAATGGGCTCGCAAGATGCTGTCATCGTATTCTGATGATATGCTCATCCGGTTACAAGTGCTGTTGGAGTGCGGGTACGAGTTTGGGGAGAAGGACTGGACGCGTGAGATAAGCAAGCGCGGAGCAAAGTTTTTGGCGTCTCTGGGGATCAGTGTGTTTGGCAGACCATATTGCAACAGAGTACATTTCGATGAGGAGACACAGGAACTGAAAGGGCTGAGGGAAGTGTACAGTGCGTTTGGAATGTAGTGTTCACACGCGTGTTGTCTGGGATGCAGCGTGTGTTGTTCGGTCTTTGCAAGGGACCAGCGATGGAACAGAGTCCATGCTGTTGCGTTGGTTCTCCCGTTTTGTTGAATCGTTGGCTTGGTTCGTTCACCATGGGTTGGTGGTGTGTAGATGGGTTGGCGTTTGGAATCAGATGGAGCCATCCAGCAAACACAAGGTGCTCTCTGAGATGCTGAGAAGAGACGACGGAAGAGTGTGTGAGCGTCATTGTGGGTCCAACGTGGATGCAATGTTGGGGTCGATCGTGGTGTTGGGACGTGGTGCCAGCTCGGCCGTGGCCAAAGGAAATCCGTATTCAAGGCCACCACTGAGGACACACATTCATGTCCCGGAAGCGTAGCACAGTGGATGGAGAGGATGAGGATGTGGTTGATGAGGAAGATGGCCAATTGGTGGACGCCACACCTGCACCCAAACGTCAGCGGGTGGCCAAGATGCGAGCATCGGCAGAGCTCACCAGCCACACCGACGACATGACGGTGGACGACACACAGACAAGCAGGTAGGAAGCACAGCAGCCACCCATTCTCACCCACTCCACCCTTTATCTGTGCTGACATGGCCATGGTGAACCCGTGTGTGCTGGGTGTGTTTCTGACAGGTCGGAATCCGGCGACCAGCAGCTGCAGCTGGGTGACACAGCACAGAACACCGGCTCACGTCGCCCCCATCGCCCTCGTCGCCAGAGAACTCCGCCCTCCCGCATGGAGACACTGCTGTCACAGGTGCCAGTGGAGGTGTGGGAGCGTGTGGTCCCTCGGTTGGACGCGAGTAGTGCACTTGCCCTCTTCTCCATCAACACACACATGGTGGACATGGGCGACCTGTACCAAGTGGACAACCAGCCACTGAGAAGCACGCTTGTGTCCACACTGGGTGAGATCGGTCTTGTGGTGGTCAAGTTTGGACACAAACGGCACCGGGTGCCGCGGCTGAACCGCCTGTACTTGAACAGGGCCCTCTTTGAGCTGTTTGGGGAAAACAGTGTGCCTGAGTGCATGCATGCAGAGGACTTGCCACGTGTGTGTGGACGCTCACTTCCTGTGCTGCACTGTGTGCTGCGGCGAACGAA
The DNA here is from genome assembly GCA_026936335.1 of Mantamonas sphyraenae. Classification (NCBI taxonomy): domain Eukaryota; family Mantamonadidae; genus Mantamonas; species Mantamonas sphyraenae. The sequence goes on along the minus strand of JAPMXV010000076.1, from coordinate 40,725 downwards.
GCTGAGCAAGTGCACCAACAAGGCCTTGTTGAAGGTCGTTTATTCCTGTGTGCCCTTCCGCGAGGCACGGTACGGCGCTTTAATGGCAGCAGGTGCTCCGAAGAGACCTCTGCAATCTATCAAGGTGAATGCCGACATGGACGCGATCTACAACGGCAAAATCGCGCAGGTCTCCCGTGTGAACGGAAAACTCGGTGACCCAGACTCGATGGGACGAACACTGGTAGACGTGCCACTGTCAAACGTAGAGCCATATGTGAAGTATGCCCGTAGCCAAAATGAGCTTCGGCACACCAGCAATGCGTTGACGCAGGTGTTTGTGGGACACGGCGTTGCTGGTGTGAAGGAAGCAACGGCAATGGGGCTGAGCGGGTGTGATGGCATGCTCGCCTGCATTGCAGAAATGCTGCCAGAAGCCGAATGGCCAAAGGCGTTGCAAGCACTCTGTGAGTCAGAGAACTTGACTCTGTTGCAAGAGTTGCGGCTTGTGCTGGACAACGGCGCTCTGGTTTCATGTGTGCTGTCTACGCTACCCATGGATGCTTTGGTCATGAATGCACCAGCTGATGCACTGCACAGGGCACTCATCATGATGGAGGGTGAAGAGAAGGCTATGGCCGCACTTGTCGAACATGCCAAGATGCTCTGCGAGGCTGCTCTGAGAGATTGGGCAACAGAGAGGTGGATTGCCCGCACACCTCAAATCGTGTCACAAGTGGACAACGATGCCGTGGTACAGCTGTATCGAAGACATCATCTCCAGGAGTTTCTGGCTGTTCTGGTGGATCGGAAGGCATGGGAGTTGGTTATTGACGTAGTCAATCCTTTGGATCTGATGGCGTGCCTTAGAAAGAAGGGTATGGTGCTTCCGCAGGAGCATTTGCTGCCATTTCTCGAGCGTGCCCTTGACAAATCGGTGCCGTTTGCCCAAAATTGGGATCGTAATAATGCTGTGCTGTTGGCAGTGAAGCTGCACGCGGCGCAACTGGATGTCGAGACCATACTCGAGTGCTACAGATGTGACCATGACAAAAGGCTGTTGCCAATCCTGTGTTCCAAGGATGACTTTGATGACGACGACAGGGCTTTGTGGGTGCCTTACGAGGTGAAGGAGAACGTACGATCCGAAGCCATTCGGGCATGCTTGCAAAAACGTTGGCAACAGCAGTTGAATCGATGTGTGAGCGTGTGCAGAGAGAATGGGACTGAGGAATTTGTGAATTACGTGCGGCAGTGGATGCGCAGAACAGTGAGGAGAAACCCCTGCAACGACTCGGAGGTGATGGCAGTGGCCATGGAGGGGCTGGAAAACGAGGATGTGGTGAAGGTGGGCGAGCTTGTGAACGCAGAAGAGCTGGAGAAAGGGCGGTGGTCGAAGGAACTGGCCACTGAGGAAAGGTGGGTGCAGCTGCTGGACGATGGGTGCCCTGTGAAGGTATTGGGCATCATGATGCCTCTGATCGATGGTTTTCTTGAGTACGGTGTTGAGCTGCAGAGACGCGTCGTCCGTGGGCTCATTGAGCATGGAATGACTCGCGAAGTGAAGCCGTTCCTGAAGAGACCCAGCAAGCTGTACCTTGCAAAGGACGTTTATCCGTATCTGTACGAGTTGGACAGCTCGACGGCACCTGAGAAGGTGCTTGAAATCCACGTTGGAGTGGGCTACGAGATGCTGCTGAAGCTGCTGCTGCAGTACAAGGATCCGCACGTCCTGGAGGCACTGGTGTCCCGCATCCCATTCATGATGGTGACAAAAGGGATGTACGAGGCCGTGGGAGGAGAGAAACTTGGTGAGGAGACGCAGAAGAGGTGGGAAAAGGTGGAGGAAGTGCGCCAGGAGTGCCACGCACAACGGGGGAAATGGAGGGGATGGGCTCGCAAGGTGCTTTCATCGGATTCTGATGATATGCTCATCCATTGTCAAGTACTGTTGGAGTGTGGGCACGGGTTTGGGAAGGAGGACTGGACGAATGATGTAAGCGAAGGAGGAGCCAACTTTTTGGCGTCTCTGGGGATCAGATTGTATCGCAGACGATATGGCAGACTAGCGCCTTACAGTCGGCAGACAGAGAAACTGAAAAAGTTGAGGGAAGTGTACAGAGCCTTTGAAATGTAGTGGTTCATCACGGACGTTTTCTGGTGTGCAGCGATTGTAGTTCGGTCTTGCCAAGGGATCAGCGAATGGAACGGAGTCCATGCTAGTGCGTTGGTCCCCCATGTCTTGTTGAGTCGTTGGATTCGTTAGTTCTTCATGGGTTGGTGGTCTGTTCATGGGTTGGAGTTTGGAATCAGATGGGGGCCATCCAGCGGACACAAGGTGCTCTCTGAGATTCTGAGAAGCACCGACGGGCGATTGTGTGGGCCTCATTGTGTTCCATTGTGGATGCAATGTTGGGTCGATCGTTGTGTTGGGACGTGGTGCCAGCTCGGCCTTGGCCAAAGGAACTCCGCATTCAAGGCCACCACTGTGGACACACATTCATGTCCCGCAAGCGTAGCACAGTGGATGGAGAGGATGAGGATGTGGTTGATGAGGAAGATGGCCAATTGGTGGACGCCACCCCTGCACCCAAACGTCAGCGGGTGGCCAAGATGCGAGCAGCGGCAAAGCTCGCCAACCACACAGACGACATGACGGTGGACGACACACAGACAAGCAGGTAGGAAGCACTGCAGCCACCCATTCTCACCCACTCCACCCTTTATCTGTGCTGACATGGCCATGGTGAACCCGTGTGTGCTGGGTGTGTTTCTGACAGGTCGGAATCCGGCGACCAGCAGCTGCAGCTGGGTGACGCAGCACAGAGCACCGCCTCACGTCGCTCCCGTCGCCCTCGTCGTCAGAGAACTCCGCCCTCCCGCATGGAGACACTGCTGTCACAGGTTCCAGTGGAGGTGTGGGAGCGTGTGGTGCCTCGTTTGGACGCGAGTAGTGCACTTGCCCTCTTCTCCATCAACACACACATGGTGGACATGGGCGACCTGTACCAAGTGGACAACCAGCCACTGAGGAGCACCCTTGTGTCCACACTGGGCGAATGTGGTGGTGTGGTGGTCAAGTTTGACGACAAACGGCACCGGGTGCCACGGATGAACCGGCTGTACTGGAACAGGGCCTTGTTTGAGCTGTTGGGGGGAAACAGTGTGCCTGAACGCATGGATGTGGATGACCTGCCACGTGTGTGTGGACGCTCACTTTCTGCGCTGCACTGTGTGTTGCGGCGAACAACATTGGGCTACCACAGTTGGGACGACGGTTGGTACGACTACAGTTGGGACGACGAGGAAGATTGCTGGCTCCTACTGGGTAATGTCCAGAGATTTCTGCCTTTCTATTCTGCAATGAGAGGTGTTTTGTTGGCAGCAGGTGTCCCAAAGCATCTCGTGGAAAAGATTGAAGATGATCCCTTGTACTGGGAGGGCGTGGAAAGGGATATAGACTGGGATGAAGACGACGATGGGGATACCTATTGGCGCGAGGAGCGGTTGGGTGAGCCGGAATCTAACGGACAAACACTGGCAGACGTGCCACTGTCCAACATCGTTGCACGCGCAAAGCATGCTATGCAGGACAGAGGGCGGGTGCGGCACACCCGTTCAGCGTTGACGCAGGTTATTTTGGGACACGGTGTTGCCGGTGTGAAGGAAGCAATGGCAGTGGGACTGCGCGGGTGCAACGGTATGCTTGCCTGCATTGCGGGAAATTTGCCAGAAGCCGAATGGTCCAAGGCGTTGCAAACAGTCTGTGAGTCGGAGGAGAACTTGACTCTGTTGAAGGAGTTGCCATGGGTGCTGGACAACCGCGCACTGGTCTCATGTGTGCTGTCCACGCTACCTTTTGAAGCTTTGGTCAAGAATGCGCCAGCCGATGCACTGCACAAGGCACTCATCCTGGTGCAGGGCCGGAGGAAAGCCATGGCCACACTTGTCAAACATGCCAAACTGTACCTCAAGGATGTACAGGATGAATGGGCAACGGCGGATTGGATCGCCAGCACACCTCGATTCGTGTCACAACTGGACAACGACACGGGGGTACAGCTGTATAGAAAATATCATTCCAACACACTTCTGGCTGTTCTGGTGGAGCGGGTGGCATGGGAGGTGGTCGTTGACATTGCCAGACCAGGAGATCTGACGGCAGTTCTAGACAACAAGGGCATGGTGCTTCCGCACGAGCATGTGCTGCCATTTCTCGAGCGTGTCCGAAGAACAGATGACTGGACAGTATGGAACGCCGTGGAGTGGGTGCTGGTCCACCACGGGGAGCAGCTGGATGACGCCACTGTGGCGAACGTGTACAAGACACACCCGCACAAGGAAGCCATTCGTTTGTTGGTGGACCGGAAGGCATGGGATTTGGCTCTTGAAATAGCCAAACCTGGTGATCTGAGGGCGGCCCTTGACAGCATGGGCATGGTGCTTCCAAGGGAGCATGTGCTGACATTCCTCACGCGTGCCCTTGAAAACACGGGGCCGTATGAGGCAACTCTGGAATGCAGGGATGCTGTACTGTGGGCAGCGGAGCGGCACACGACGCAACTGGAGGTCGAGACCATACTCGAGTGCTACAGGTGTGACCATGACGAACGGCTGTTGCCAATCCTGTTGTCCAAGGACAAATTCGATGATGACGACAGGGCATTGTGGGTGCCATACGAGCTGAAGGAGAACGCACATGTCATATCCATTCGGGAAAGCTTGCAAAAACGCTGGCAACAGCAGGTGAATCGATGTGTGAGCGTGTGCAGAGAGAATGGGGCTGAGGCCTTTGTGAATTACGTACGGCAGTGGATGAGCAGAACAGTGGGGAAAGAACCCTGCAACGACTCGGAGGTGATGCCAGTGGCCATGGAGGGGCTGGAGAATGTGGATGTGGTGGAAGTGGGCAAGCTCGTGAACGCAGAAGATCTGGAAGTGGGCGAGCCCGTGCATGCGGATGAGCTGGACGCTGGGTGTTGGTCGAGGGAACTAGCTACTGAGGAAAGGTGGATGCAGCTGCTGGACGATGGGTTCCCTGTGAAGGTACTGGGCATCATGATGCCTCGAATCGACGAAGTCGATGAGTACAGTGAGGAGTTGCAAAAGCGCGTCGTCTGTGGGCTCATTGACCAAGGATTGAGTCTCGTGTTGAAGCGGTTGATGGTGGGAATCGGTCGAATAGCTTTGGAGGAAATATGTGCGTATCTGTACGAGTTGGACAGCTCGACGGCATTTGAGAAGCTGCTTGAAATCCGCGATGAGGTGGACAACGAGATGTTAGTGGGGCTACTGCTGCGGTACAAGGATCCGCAGGTTCTGGAGGCACTGGTGTCGCGCATTCCATTCATGGTGGTGACAAAGGGGTTGTATGAGGCCTTGGGAGCAGAGAAACTTGGTGAGCAGACGCTGAAGAGGTGGGAAAAGGTGGGGCAATTGCGCCAGGAGTGCCAGGAACGACGGGGGAACTGGGGCGAATGGGCTCGCGGTGTGCTGTCATCGGATTCTGATGAGATGCTCATCCGTTGTCAAGTGCTGTTGGAATGTGGGTACGAGTTTGGCGAGAAGGACTGGACGAATGAGGTAAGCAAGGGAGGAGCCCACTTTTTGGCGTCTCTGGGGATCAGGGTGTATGGCAGAGGATATTTCGCAATAGTGCCTTACGATCAGCAGACAAGGGAACTGAAAAGGCTGAGGAATGTGTACAGTGCGTTTGAAGGCAATGGAAAATGATTGGTGTGATCCCGTTCCCGACCGGCGCACCTCGACACTCACTTGCACCACAACGGATGGGCAGAACAGTGTACGAGAGGCTCCCCTGCGACGACTCGGAGGATATGGTAGTTGCCATGGAGGGACTGGATGACCGGATGGGGTGAAGGTGGCCAAGCTTGTGGAAACGGACAGGGTGGGGCCACATGGATGGGAGAGAGAAGTGGCCACTGATGAAAGGTGGATGCAGCTGCTGGACGACGGGTTCCATGTGAGTGTGCTGAGCAATGTGATTGTTCGAAATGATGAGAGGTGGTGGGTTGGCGAGGAGTTGAGACGGCGAGTCCTCCATGGGGTGATTGACCAAGGAAGAGGCAGGGTCTTGAAGGGGTTTCTCCGGTCCCGGTGCCTTCAGGACATGAAGAAGGAAACATATGCGTATCCGTACGCGTTGGACAGCTCGACGGCAGTTGAGAAGCTGCATGCATTCGATGGCAAAGTGAGGGAGAAAGCGAGCACGTGGTGGGACCTGTGGCAGCAGCACAAGGATCCGCGCCTGTTGGAGAAAGTGGTGACACGCAGCCCACTCATGCTGGTGACAACAGGGATGTACGAGGCCATGGGAGGAAGCAAGTGTGGAGAGGCTGTGCAGAAGAGGTGGGAGGAGGCAGAGTTGGTGCGGCAGAAGATCCCCGCAAACCAGCAGGATAGGATCAAGTGGGGTGTCGACGAGGCAATGATGTGTATCTTCCCTTGCAAGTGCTGCGCGAGTGAGGATACGACGTTGGAGAAGGATGATTGGGTGGAGGATGTTTCCCGGGAAGGTGCTGTGTTCATTGCCCTCACTGGGTGTCCATGGCGAAGGAAGGCGACACAAGGATGCACCAGCATTGCGCTGGGAACGGGGTTGGAAGAATGATCTGGTCAGATACAGAGAAGTGTGCAGAGCGTGATGACGGGGCATACACCTTCAATCGACATGCCAACTGCCCACCCATGTGTCGTATCTTGCCCACAGCCACTTCTTCCTAAATGTGTCAGAATCCACACATGCGTTTGCACACACACACGCACAGGGGAAGGGTGGGGATGGGGGATGGGGGGCAATGCGTGGAAGAACAAGTGGCGAGTGCTCCGTGGATCACGCCACCGCCCACTGTTTCCACCCCTCGCTTTCATGCTCGAACATGGCATCCCTTTACGTTCTGGTTGTCGGCCACCCAAGGGCCCCTCTCGCGGATTGTCGGTCGGATGGATTTGTGGACAGGAATGACCGCGTCGGAGCTGGGCCAAAGGTGAATCAAAAATCGAGCCAAGGCCGGGCCAAAACTCGGCCAAACGAGCCAAAACCAGGCCAAAATCAGGCCAAAATCAGGCCACCGGAGCAAAACGACGCTGTGTGCGTCGCAGACACATGCATGTGTCTTGTTGCGGGTACCATGGATGGGTATCACCAATGTGCAGGGGTACATTGAGTTTGGAGTCTGGTGGAGTGTGCAGTGGCACGTGAGAGGCCGGGCCAGTGACACAGGCCGAGCTCACACGACTTTCACCCCTTCCCTCCCCGGCTTGGGGAGACGCAAAACCTGCCTTCACAGCCTGACCTTATCTCGTCTGCACACCACCACCCTGCCCACCCTCCTCACCCTGCACATCCACCCGCTCCTTCCCATGCAAACCTCTACTCCTCCTCCTGCTCCCCACCTGCGATGAGGATGACCCTGGGGGAGAACTCCTGTCCAACAGTGGCCACGTTCTCTCCCCCGGATCGTCCATCATCAGCCCCTGCACCAACGTCGTCACTTGTCCATCCTCCTGCCGCTCCTTGTCGTCCCAATACTCTCGCACCTTGCGAATGGTCGCCCCTGCACTCCAGTAGTCACACCGTTCATCGTACCACTCGCGCATGCATACTTCGGGTGCCATGTACCCTTCTGTGCCCACCCTGTCCTTCCATCGCCTGTCGGTCCTGCATGCCAACTCCAAGTCAAACAACACCACCCTCCCGTGTTCGTCCAGCCCCACGTTCCCTGGTTTGATGTCGCCATGCATCCACCCGGCTGCATGCATCTCCATCACCGCCTCTCGCAACCCATTGACAAAGCCCCGCAGCGACAGTTGCTTGGCCCAATCCGCGGGGAATGTTTCCAAGAGTGGCATGACCACGACACCGTACCCATCCTCCTCCTCTGCTGCCCATACATCCACCACATGCTTGCAGCCACTGAGGGTGTTGCCATCTTCCCACACCTCCCGCATCAGTTCAAACTCCTGCTCTTGTTGTCCCTGCTCCAGCAGTAGCACCTTGCACGCACATCGTTTCCCCTTGTACACGCCATATCCGATGTATGCACTGCCCACACCCTCTTCAGTCACAGTGTGTCCAAACCCATCCGCCACCAATCCATCCACCAGCGATTCCGCGCGTTCCTTGATGCTTCGCTTCCTTCCATGCTTGCTCTTGCCCTTGCCCTTTACCTTGCCCTTGCTGCCTCCTTTCTGCCTCCCACTCACTCTCTGCCGCTTTTTGTCATGTCCAGTGCCCCCCTCCTCTTCCTCCTTGGTGTTGTTGTTGTTGTTGTCTTCATCTTCATCCCGTTTCCTCTTGCTCCTACCCGTGGTCGTTGACATGCGGAATGGCTGCACCTCGTTCACTTTTTCACAGCATTGTTTGGCCCAATCGACTTCTTCACGTGCAATGGCCATTCTGCGTTGGATGCTCTGCACAAACTTCTGCCGCGTTTCCCCTCCACGCTCAAACAGCCCCTTAAACTTCTGCTTCGTCACCCCAACCGCTCCTTTCTCTCCCAAGCGGTACTCTGCCACGTACAGCCAGCATGTGTCCCCCTCAAAGTACAGTGCGTTGGCGTGCAGTGCCCTCGGTTGCTCCCCCTCCACCATGCGGTACACAGTCTGGGCATGCTTCACCACAGACACCAGCTGCGCCATCAGTTTGACATCGTCTGCTTCACCCGACTGCTTCCCATCCACCTTGCCCTCTGCCACCCAGAACACTAGTTCAGACGTGTGCAGCGCGACCCACAGACATTGGTCCGGCTTCACCGCCAGTGCTGTGTACGGTTCATCCTTCGACTTGATGAAAACATTCACTCGACCAACTGTGTCCATTCTAAGTCGTCCTCTGCCGTGTCAGTGCTGTGTCGACCAAAAGCGCAGCCCCAGCACACAACCCAACTCACTGGCTGGTGCACAGAGACATCTCACAGTCTGTGAATGCCTCTCTCGCAATTGTATCCAGACACCCACACACACTATGCTGCACAGCTGCCTCTCCATACGCCTCTGTGCTCGTCAGGCTCTCCCAAAAGTACACTTCGCCCGTTCGCTCACTTTCCGGCTGCTCCAGCACCTCCTTCACAGGATCTGAGCACAGGTACTGCAGCACAAATTCATCTGCCAGGGCGTCATGGAACGATGAGGACGTGTACCCTTCGATTTTGTGCTTCTTGGCTATGCTGGCACGCCCCAACGAATCCACATCGAGCAACAAGGCCTTCCAGTATTGTTCTGTGTGCAAACAGAGATGTTAGAGTGGTCAAACTTGGTAAAACACAGGCCCCTCACCCCACCTACCTTGCTTTACTCCACCTCCTGCGTACGTTGTCGACGTTGGTGTCAGTGCTCCTGCTTTGCAACTCCCTCCACGGGAAAACACACGCACCTTTGATTTCCTCGGTTGTGTCATCACTGATGAGTTCCTTCATGTGCTTAACCACAATCTGTTCCAGTTCCGCCACCAGTTTCGACTTGGATCCGACTTCTGCCGAGGCGGTATTCACCCTGTCCAACATGATCTTGACTTCTGCCGAGGCGTTGTGCACCCGCTCCGAGGCGGTCTTCCACTCCTCCCTCGCCATCGACTCGTCTTCTTTGAGGCCTGAATCGCCGGGCGACTTCTCTGCAGCTGTTCTCGCCTTCTTCAGCTCGGCTTTTGCTTCCTTCCGCTCGGCTTTTGCTTCCTCCAGCTCGGCTTTTGCTTCCTCCAGCTCGGCTTTCGCTTGATTCAGCTCGGCTTTCGCTTCCTCCAGCTTCCTTTCCGCCGACGACAGCTCCACTTTGGATTCACGCAGATCATTCTTCACTGCATTCACTTGTGTCGGGGATGTGGAGCCCACGAATGATGACGATGAGCTACTTGAGGACATTTTGTCTTGGGGTCAATGGCGTCCAAAGGTGTCGGGAGCAAAGCGACGCTGTGTGGGGTCACAGACACATGCATGTGTGTTGTTGCTGGTACCATGGATGGGTATCACCAATGTGCAGGGGTACATTTAATTCGGAGTCTGGTGGACTGTGCAGTGGCACGTGAGAGCCGGGCCAGTGACACAGGCCGAGCTCACACGACTTTCGCCCCCGCCACCTCCTGGCCACAGGGGTTTCACACGCCCACACTGTGCAGACACTGCTTCAATTGGCCATGCAAATGCATGCGCATTTGGATGTGGTTCACTGTGGGTGACACCCCATCCCCCCGGCCTCCGTTCTGCTCGTTCATCCTCCCCCACACACTCCACCACCTCCCAGAATTCCCCTTCCACATCCAATCCCTCCTTTGGGTGCTCGTCGTACTCCACATGCAGTTGCTTCACACGTTCCCACATGGGAAAATGCCAGCTCCCATCCTCCGCCCGGTGTGTGCGGCAGCAAAACGGGGTGGCCAATTGTGGCAGCCGCCTTTTTGCCACCCAGCCTGGCCCCCTCACCGTGTTCCTCGGCACTCTGGCACACAGCACACAGTGCCATTTGCATCCACATCCTTCCTTACACACACGCCCTGTACCGTCGGTGGTTGTGCTGCGTTGTTCTCGCACAGTGGCTTCATGCTGCGTCCCCCACACACTCACTTTCTTCCAGATTCTGCCTCTGTTGCCTGGCGTCAAAACGTCGTCCCTGGGCAGTGCCAGCAGCCCTTCCATCAGATTGGGGTACAAAGCCAGCAATAGTGGTCCATGGGCTCATGTGGATCCGCGTGCACTGTCACTCTTGTGTTGTCCATCATCACCGATTGGGAAAGGGGAGAAGCTGGCTGGGCCACACTCGTTCATCCCAGCCTCCATCCCTTCCCCTCCTCGTCCCCTCTTTTTGTTGTTTGTTCATTTCCATCGTTTGCCCATCGATGCCCCAGGTGGGTCCCTTTGGGGCACCTGATTCATCCCAGCAATACACTCGCCAGCAGTGCCACCACCACGCCGTGCAGGAGGCCCCACCAAAAGGCTCAGATCCTGACGACTTGTGTGCCGATGCGTCACCACCATCCTTCCTTCGCTTCTTTGCTTTCTTCAGTCCCAGTTCATGTCTCGTGGGTGATTGGCCAGGCGGTGCCTTGCGGTGGGTGCTCTTGTGTGGCGATGCTCTGCCTTGGCGGGCGCGTGAGGGGCGAGTGTGTTTCTCTTGCCACTGGAGGGGGGCAACAGAGACGATGGGCGACCTGTGGCCATCATCGATGTGAGCACGGAAGAGACAGAGACACGAAGGAGTGGTGGTGCTGATGTCGGATGGAAGATGCATCGGACGGCGGGTGCTTGTTGGATGGGAAGGAGGAATTTGCATGCGGCGATTTGATTGCCAACGTCTCTGTGGTGCTGTGGATGGGGAGAATGCAGACTTGAGGAATATGTCCGCAGGACCATACGTGTGGCAGGCTGAGCAAGACTCAACTCGTTTCGTTTTTGGCAACTCTTTTTTCTCAATCGTGCTCGTTTCCATCTCCACCGCGCATGTTCATGCACATCCTCCCATGCATTCACGTTGGCTTGCCACTCTACCCATGCTACCTTCTCCAACATTCTTCAAAGGGGGGAAAGGGGGTGATGAGAACTCGTTCTCCGCTTTGCATGGTCGCCGTGGCTGGATGAACCAGTGCCAGTGGAGTGCAGTCCATTGTACCTCCATTGCAGTTGGTGGATCAGGTGTGGGGATGGGGGAGGTGAGGGTGGGGAGGATGAGTCTGCGTGTGGGCGGCCAAGACAACCTTGGACGACTGGCATGGCACGTGTGTGTGTGTCGTTCACCCTGTCAGCCATGTGTCATGAATGGATTTGAGTTGTAGCTTGCTCTGGTGGTGTTTATGGGGTGGTCGGTGGATTGGTGGCCAGGTGGCCTCAACGAGCCTCTGGTCTCTGTTGGTTGCCTCTGTGTGCTGCTGCTGTGAGCGGTGGATACTATGACGACCCATTGGCCCTTGGTGACACCGTGGATGTATGAATGACACAGGCGCGAGTAGAAAACTCCGCTGTGAGGATCAACGCACACAAAACCCGCCCTGTGTCGGCACACAGCACCCGCTGGATCCTGAGGCCAAGTGGGTTGATAAGTCCATGGGAAACACACGCACAGACGCAGTTTCGTATTTTGGGTGATTTTGGTGGAGAGCGGCTGGTTGTTGGCCATGTCGACAATGGTCGAAAAGTGGCGAAAAGTGGAATGAGGGTCAGTGGGGTGTGGTTGATGTGTGGGTGGCGGAGACCGAGGCTGAGGGCATGGGGCGGCCTGTGGTGCGAGCAGGGGGGCGGCAAAGGTGCGGGTGCTCGGCCACCGCCTGAAACCAGCTGCGTGAGTTTCTGCGACACTGCTCACGAATGCACAGGCTGGCTGTGGTAGAAGTGTGCATGGGTAGTGTGTGGGTGACTGCACACGGGTTCAAGGGGTGGGCGTGCTGATCAAGGGGGTGTGTGATCCGTGGGAGGGCGGTTTGTGGCGCAGGAAGGCGGCGAGGTGCGGCTGGGCTGGCAAGGCGACAAGCAAAAACGACGCCACGACCACCACCAGGCACATTTTTCATCGAATTTGGGGAACTTGGAGGACAGGTGGAATGGGATGATGGGGCCCAGAGAACGGAGGATGAGGGCGTGGAGGGGCCTGTGGCGTGTGTGGGAGGCGGCGTTGATGGAGTCGGGATTGCCACCCTGCGACAGAATCACCCCAGGATGGCAAGGGAGGATGGGGGTGGGGATGGATGGTGGTGAAGAGGGATGGGGGGAAGGAGGGATGGTTGGGGTAGCATGTGTGTGTGCATGGACACAGCCATCGGCACACGCGAGCCGAAGAGCGGCAAGATGGGGGCCGACTCAGACTCGGGAAGAGGAAGCAAGGTGGAGAGTCATTCGTGTCACCAGGATCAGGTTGGCGGACGCCGTTGGCATTGTATGGGGCGCATGGGTGAACACAGCAGTGGCAAGCAGGAGGAGGAGGAGGCCAGCCGTTGTTCCTTCCATGCTGGTGGCACTGATGGACAAAGACAGAAGGTTGTGCGTATCACTATGGGGAGTGATAGCACGGCATGGATGCACTGGGCAGTGTGACAGAGGGCATGTGTGGGTGGTGGAGGCAGACAAAGGCCAGCGAGAGATGGCAAATCGTGGCAGGCGCTGCTGGGAAGGACGAGAGAGGTGTGCGTGTGGAGGGTTGTATGGTGAAGAGGGAAGGTGTGGTTTATTCATGTGTGGTGGTGGTGGTGGATGGAGGAAGAGGGACTGGAGTGGCCTGGAGGCATGGGCAAGTGTGGTGAAACGCCGTCCTGATGTGGATTGTGGCGTAGTGGGGTTGAATGTAGGTAGGCAGTTTGTGAACAGTGATTGGGTGTGCGTGTTGTGAATCAGGGATGTGAAAGCGGCGAAGAAGAGGCAGAGTGCTTGCTTGTCCTCTGTGCGGAGGCGCATCCAACGCAAATTGCATACACACACTTTAGAGCAGTCATAGGGTAGGTTAGAGTGAGGGGGTCGGGGACTTGTGCACTTGTGTGGGTGGGATAGGGAGAGAGTCGAGGTATCGCGAGGGGCTGACACTCATGGGCTATCGCAGGAAACATGGGCTTGGGAAAAGAAGAATGGGCTGAATTGTTGCAGAGTGGGGACGATGGGCAGATTGTGGAAGCTTTGGAGGCTCAGGGAACGGTGAGTTGGCGGAAAGAAATCGGGAGGGAATGTGGTGAGCGTGACGTTTGATCGTCGCACAAGGGGAAGGGAAGGAGGGATGGGGGTAGGGTGGGTGTGATGGTGTGTAGGATGGGTGGACCGTGTGCTCACACGTCGCATACAGCGATTGGACCTTGCAAGTGAGGAGGTGGGAGACAAAGGAGCTGTGGCACTTGCCCAGGCACTAGCTCAGAACAGCAGCTTGGACACACTGGACCTCGAAGACAGCAGCATCGGGGCAGAAGGCGCAGCAGCATTGGCGCAGGTACTGCGTGTGAACAGCAGCTTGCAGAGCCTGGACCTTAACAACAACAACATGGAGGCAGCAGGAGCAGTAGCACTGGCACAGGCACTGGTGGAGAGCAGCAGCTTGCAGACACTGTACCTCGGCTGGAACAGCATCGGGAACGAAGGAGCAGCAGCACTCGCGCAGGCACTGAGTGTGAACAGCAGCTTGCAGACACTGTACCTCAATGACAACGGCATCGGGGCAGAAGGCGCAGCAGCACTGGTGCAGGCATTCTGCGAGAACAGTACCTTGCAGACATTGGACCTCGGAAACAACGGCTTCGGGGTAGAAGGAGCAGCAGCACTCGCGCAGGCACTGAGTGTGAACAGCAGCTTGCAGAGCCTGGACCTCGGCTGGAACGGTATCGGGGCAGAAGGAGCAGCGGCACTGGGTCAGGCACTGAGTTGGAATAGCCGCTTGCAGACACTGAACCTTGGAAACAACAGCATCGGAGCAGAAGGCGCAGCAGCACTGGTGCAGGCATTCTGCGAGAACAGTACCTTGCAGACATTGGACCTCGGAAACAACGGCTTCGGGGTAGAAGGAGCAGCAGCACTCGCGCAGGCACTGAGTGTGAACAGCAGCTTGCAGACACTGTACCTCAATGACAACGGCATCGGGGCAGAAGGCGCAGCAGCAGTGGTGCAGGCATTCTGCGAGAACAGTACCTTGCAGACATTGGACCTCGGAAACAACGGCTTCGGGGTAGAAGGAGCAGCAGCACTCGCGCAGGCACTGAGTGTGAACAGCAGCTTGCAGAGCCTGGACCTCGGCTGGAACGGTATCGGGGCAGAAGGCGCAGCGGCACTGGGTCAGGCACTGAGTTGGAATAGCCGCTTGCAGACACTGAACCTCGGAAACAACAGCATCGGGAACAAAGGTGCAGCGGCACTGGCGCAGGCACTGAGTAGGAACAGCCGCTTGCAGACACTGGACCTCGGAAACAACAGCATCGGAGCAGAAGGAGCAGCAGCACTGGGGCACGCATTGAGTGAAAACAGCACCTTGCAGCGCCTGAACCTCGGCTGGAACGGTATCGGGGCAGAAGGAGCAGCGGCACTGGCGCAGGCACTGAGTTGGAATAGCCGCTTGCAGACACTGGACCTCGGCTGGAACAGTATCGGAGCAGAAGGAGCAGCTGCACTGGCGCAGGCACTGAGTTGGAACAGCAGCTTGCAGAACCTGAACATCACAGGCAACAGCTTCGGGGCAGAAGGAACCGCAATCCTTGCTCAGGCGATGAATGGCAATCGGTCCTGCTGGAGGATTGAGGGCATTTTCAGTGACGCGGTACAGTCACTGTCGGAGAGAAATATGGAGCAGCAAGCGGAGTTTGTGGAGTGTGGGGATGTGGGGAAGATGGAGGCGCTGAAGGAGTGGGGCGTGCCAGTGGACACGTTTGCAGGGGAAAGAGGAAAAGAGACTGCGCTGGAGCGAGCAGTGAAGGGTGGGGATGAGAGGATTGTGGAGGTGTTGCGTGCGTGGGGTGCGAAGCCGAGGCTGGAAACGGTGGAGATGGTGAGGGAGGCAGGGTGGAGGAAGGCGTGGCATTGGATTGGATGGGGTGGACAGGTGGATGAGGTGATAGAGGTGGCATTGGTGATGAACGGGGAGGAGAGGGAGACGATGTTTGCGTGTGGAGGGATGGAGGAGTATGTGGAGGATGGAGGGTGGGAAGGGTGGGTGACACTGCCGGATGAGGTGATGGAGAGGGTGATTGCGTGGGTGGGGAGGGGTGCTGCACCGGCAAGGGTCACTGAAAGGAGGTCAGGGGAGACGAGCGAGCGAGAGAGAGGTCAAGAGGAAAAAGAGGAGGGAGCGGAGGTTGAGAAGAGGCAACATATCGAGGAGGATTGAAGGATTGGGGGAACAGCAGCATAAAAATGGAAGTCCAAAGGAGGAAAGGGCGGGGGATGACTTGGCGGATTCGGAGAAAGGTCAAGGACAAGGAGGGAGGAAGGCGCGTGTGGGAAACTATGGCAACGAGTGTGTCGGGCACATGAGCGACCACAGCTCTGTGACATCCACAGACAAACGGCTTGATGAGCATCATGTGGTGAATCGGGTGCTGAATCCAGCAAGCTACCACTGGCTCCAGGATCAACTGCAGCAGGTCTTTCATCAGCGTAGTGAGCAGTTTCCACGACATGGAATGTGGCCACCCAGCCCATCGCGTTCCTCCAACCACCCCAACCAACCCACAAACAATGTCCAAGGGCGATGAAGCTCCCAACACGTCCGATCCACACTACAGGCAGATGGATGAGCCGTTTGATCCGATGAGCCTCACACGAACCCAAGCTGCTCCGGCCTGGGTCCCATGGCTTTTCGGTGGGGCATTGCTGCTTGTTTCCCTCTTTGCGGGCTATGCTGCGGGGCTGATCGACAATAGGGCCACTGTCAACTGCCTTCTCGCGGGCTTGGCACTGTTGGTCGTCGGCTGCTGCTGCTACCCCGTTGCTGCTTTCCGTGTGCACCGAGACAATCCTGACGCGCCCGAAAAAGTCATCCTCGGCCTGGAAAAGACCGCTTCGTTCGCTGTTGGTGCGCTGTGTTTGTTACTGGGGTATTCACCCTGATTGGCGGCGCCATTTCCTCCGACGAGCTCATCACAACCATCGGTGCTCTTCTCATTGGCTGCACAATCATCCTGTGCATCTTGCTCAAGGTCAAGGGCGACAGCTGGGGCATCACCACCACCACCATGTGAGCTGCGAGATGCATTGAGACATCAATGTTCGTGACATATACCCACCCCTGGCGCCCACACGTGTTTGCTCCCCACCTGCCTCGACATGGAGTCGCAAAACGATAGTTGGCCTCCATTTTGTGCAATCTGGTTCGACCACAACCTCGCTCTCGCTCTCTCCTTCCCGAATTCACACATCACCGTGTCACTTACCAAAACCGTGGTCGATGTGATGCTCAACGACAACGTTCACACTGCTCCTGACCTCCTGCAGTCCGGCGACGTCGACTCAACGACTCCAAAGTCTGTGCACAGAGAGCAGGACAGTTCAACTGCGTCATGATGCAGCGTCGTTGTGTTTGGCAACATCATGGTTCCTGGATGTGACTCCTACTGCAACGAACATCGAAAAGAACACGATCGACGAGACCGTCCGTGACAACTCCTTTTGAAGGAAACCCTGCCGTATGGGATACAAAGGATTGACAGGTTGCTGATGAGCACGTTGAAGAGGCTGGACAGCATGGGTGGGTATTTCTCTTGCATCAAAGGAATTGGGGAGGTGAGGGTGGGGAGGATGAGTCTGCGTGAGGGCGGCCAAGGCAACCTTGGACGACTGGCATGGCACGTGTGTGTGTCGTTCACCCTGTCAGCCATGTGGCATGAATGGGTTTGAGTGGTAGCTTGCTCTGGTGGTGTTCATGGGTTTGGTCGGCGGATCAATGGCAAGGTGGTCTCAACGAGCCTCTGGTTTCTCTGCTGGTTGCCCCTGTGTGCTGCTGCTGTGAGCGGTGGATACTATGACGACCATTGACCCTTGGTGACACCGTGGCTGTATGAATGCCACAGGCGCGAGTAGAAAACTCCGCCTGTGAGGATCAACGCACACAAAACCCGCCCTGTGTCGGCACACAGCACCCGCTGGATCCTGAGGCCAAGCGGATTGACGAGTGCATGGGAAACACACGCACAGACGCAGTTTCGTATTTGGGGTGATTTTGGTGGAGAGCGGCTGGTTGTTGGCCATGTCGACAATGGTCGAAAAGTGGCGAAAAGTGGAATGAGGGTCAGTGGGGTGTGGTTGATGTGTGGAGGGCGGAGACCGAGGCTGAGGGCATGGGGCGGCCTGTGGTGCGAGCAGGGGGGCGGCAAAGGTGCGGGTGCTCGGCCACCGCCTGAAACCAGCTGCGTGAGTTTCTGCGACACTGCTCACGAATGCACAGCCTGACTGTGGTAGAAGTGTGCTTGGGAAGTGTGTGGGTGACTGCACACGGGTTCAAGTGGTGGGCGTGGTGACCAAGGGGGTGTGTGGTCCGTGGGAGGGCGGTTTGTGGCGCAGGAAGGCGGCGAGGTGCGGCTGGGTTGGCACGGCGACAAGCAAAAACGACGCCACGACCACCACCAGGCACATTTTTCATCGAATTTGGGGAACTTGGCGGAGAGGTGGAGTGGGATGACACGGGCCCAGAGAACGGAGGATGAGGGCGTGGAGGGGCCTGTGGCGTGTGTGGGAGGCGGAGTTGATGGAGTCGGGATTGCCACCCTGCGACAGAATCACCCCAGGGTGGCAAGGGAGGAGGGTATGGGGATGGAGGGTGGTGGAAAGGGATGGAGGGAAGGAGGGACGGTTGGGGTAGCATGTGTGTGCATGGGCACAGCCATCGGCACACGCGGGCCGAAGAGCAGGGAAAATGGGCGGCGACTCAGACTGGGGAAGAGGAAGCAAGGCGGAGAGTCAACCGTGTCGCAAGGATGAGATTGGCGGACGCCATTGGCATTGGATGGGGCGCATGGGTGAACACAGCAGTGGCAGGCAGGAGGAGGAGGAGGAGGCCAACGGTTGTTCCTTCCATGCTGGTGGCACTGATGGACAAAGACAGAAGGTTGTGCGTATCACTATGGGGAGTGGTAACAGATCATGGATGCACTGGGCAGTGTGAACAAGGGCATGTGTGGGTGGTGGGGGCAGACAAGAGCCAACGGAATGGCAAGTCGTGGCAGGCGATGCTGGGAAGGACGAGGGAGGTGTGCGTGCGGAGGATTGTATGGTGAACAGGGAAGGTGTGGTTCATTCATGTGTGGTTGTGGTGGAGGTAGATGGAGGAAGAGGGAGTGGAGTGGCCTGGAGGCATGGGCAAGTGTGGTGGAACGCCGTCCTGATGTGGATTGTGGCGTAGTGGGGTAAAATGTAGATGGGCAGTTTGTGAACAGTGATTGGGTGTGTGTGTTGTGAAGGCGGCGAAGAAGAGGCGGAGTGCTGCTTGTCCACCGTGCGAGGGTGCATCCAACGCATATTGCACACAACACACATTCAGAACAGTCATAGGGTAGGGAAGGGTGGGGGCATCGGGGACTTGTGCACGTGTGTGGGTGATATAGAGAGTGTCACGGGGCTGGTGAGGAATCGGGAGGGCGCTGACACCCATGGGCTATCGCAGGAAACATGGGCTTGGGAAAGTACGAATGGGTGGAATTGTTGCAGAGTGGGGACGATGGGCAGATTGTGGAAGCTTTGGAGGCTCAGGGAACGGTGAGTTAGCGGAATGAATTCGGGAGGGTTTGGTGAGCGTGACGTTTGATCGTCGCACAAGGGGAAGGGAAGGAGGGATGGGGGTAGGGTGGGTGTGATGGTGTGTGTACAAAGGTTGGGACGTGTGTTGACACGTCGAACACAGGATTTGGACCTTCCTGATGTGAGGCTGGGAGACAAAGAAGCAGTGGCACTTGCCGAGGCACTTGCTCAGAACCGCAGCTTGCAGACACTGGACCTCACCAGAAACTACATTGGGGCAGAAGGGGCAGCAGCACTGGCACAGGCGCTGAGTGAGAACAGCAGCTTGCAGACACTGGACCTCATGCACAACAGCATCGGGGACGAAGGAGCAGCAGCCCTGGCACAGGCACTGAGTGAGAACAGCAGCTTGCAGACACTGGACCTTGGCTGGAACAGCATCGGAGTAGAAGAAGCGGCAGCACTGGGGAAGGCACTGAGTGAGAACAGCAGCTTGCAGACACTGCACCTCAGAGGCAACAGCATTGGTGCAGAAGGAGCAGCAGCACTGGCAAAGGCACTGAGTGAGAACAGCAGCTTGCAGACACTGGACTTCAGCCACAACAGCATCCGGGCAGAAGGAGCAGCAGCACTGGCACAGGCACTGAGTGAGAACAGCAGCTTGCAGACACTGGACCTCGACAACAACAGCATCGGGGCAGAAGGGGCAGCAGCACTGGCACAGGCGCTGAGTGAGAACAGCAGCTTGCAGACACTGGACCTCAGAAGCAACAGCATCGGTGCAGAAGGAGCAGCAGCACTGGGGAAGGCACTGAGTGAGAACAGCAGTTTGCAGACGCTGGACCTCGACAACAACAGCATCGGGGCAGAAGGGGCAGCAGCACTGGCACAGGCGCTGAGTGAGAACAGCAGCTTGCAGACACTGGACCTCATGCACAACAGCATCGGGGACGAAGGAGCAGCAGCCCTGGCACAGGCACTGAGTGAGAACAGCAGCTTGCAGACACTGGACCTTGGCTGGAACAGCATCGGAGTAGAAGAAGCGGCAGCACTGGGGAAGGCACTGAGTGAGAACAGCAGCTTGCAGACACTGCACCTCAGAGGCAACAGCATTGGTGCAGAAGGAGCAGCAGCACTGGCAAAGGCACTGAGTGAGAACAGCAGCTTGCAGACACTGGACTTCAGCCACAACAGCATCCGGGCAGAAGGAGCAGCAGCACTGGCACAGGCACTGAGTGAGAACAGCAGCTTGCAGACACTGGACCTTGGCTGGAACAGCATCGGAGTAGAAGAAGCGGCAGCACTGGGGAAGGCACTGAGTGAGAACAGCAGCTTGCAGACACTGCACCTCAGAGGCAACAGCATTGGTGCAGAAGGAGCAGCAGCACTGGCAAAGGCACTGAGTGAGAACAGCAGCTTGCAGACACTGGACCTCATGCACAACAGCATCGGGGACGAAGGAGCAGCAGCCCTGGCACAGGCACTGAGTGAGAACAGCAGCTTGCAGAGACTGCACCTCATGAACAACAGCATCGGTGCAGAAGGAGCAGCAGCCCTGGCACAGGCACTGAGTGAGAACAGCAGCTTGCAGAGACTGCACCTCATGAACAACAGCATCGGTGCAGAAGGAGCAGTAGCACTGGCACAGGCACTGAGTGAGAACAGCAGCTTGCAGACACTGGACCTTGGCTGGAACAGCATCGGTGCAGAAGGAGCAGCAGCACTGGGGAAGGCACTGAGTGAGAACAGCAGCTTGCAGACGCTGGACCTCGACAACAACAGCATCGGGGCAGAAGGAGCAACAGCACTGGCGCAGGCATTGGAATCCAACCACGCCTGCCTTCGTTTGGTTGGGGTTGAAGACGATGGTGCTGACCGCTTCCTCTCCCGCAACAAGGAGCAAGCGCAGGCCTTTCTCGCCGCCACTCGCCTTGCTGACACTTCTGCCATGGAGGAGATCCTGGAGTGGGGGGTTCCCATCAACACATGCCCAAGTGGCTACCACACCGCACTGACGATCGCTGCAAGCGATGGTGATGTCGCTCTGTGTCAGTGGCTGTTGTATCACGGTGCGAATCCGCACAACCGCCCCCAACGACAGCTACCAACCCAGTGCCATGGACATTGCCATCCAAGAGAACAGTGCCGCACTTCTGGAGTTGTTTCGACCAACGATCACGTTTTCGTCTTCTGAGAGCCTTGTGCAAGCACTGGAGGGTGTGTATCACCATTGCCGGGAGCTAGTGCTGGTGCAAGAGGGTGACGCCGTGACGGAGCTGCCAGAGGAGATTGGGAGGTTGCAGGAGCTGTGTGTGCTGGATCTGCGCCGATCTGGCATCAGCGTGTTGCCCAGACAGGTAATCTGTGGCTTGAAAGAGCTGCAGTGGCTCCGACTGGAGCATGACGAAGCCTTGGACGATGTGCCTGGGTTTGTGGTGAGGAAAGGAGGGAAGGCGGTGATTGAGTATCTGCGACGGATGGACACTGCGTGGGAATGGGTGAATTGGATGGTGCTTGGACATGGTGGACAGGGCAAAACGACGCTGATTGACACGATGAAGCGGAATAGCTCGGGGAAGGAGAGGAGGCGAGTGTTGTTCAGACGGAGAACGCGCAAGCAGAAGCTGGACAAGGAGGAGAGGACGACGGATGCGACACACAGCATGGATGTGTATGAGTTTGATCTGAAGGGTGGCGATGTGCGTGTGCGCATCAGTGACTATGGGGGTCAGGCAGAGTACTGGGTGGGCCACCAGTACCTGTTAATGGGCCAGGGCGGGGTGTTTGTGCTGGTGGCATCGATGGTGACTTGGGATGCAGTGGCAGGTGGGCACAGGGTGGACATGCAGGCAGCACGTGGGGAGCTGGAGGTGTGGTTGGACATGGTGGCGAGCAAGGTGGCACCCAAGGTGGCAGGGAAGAAGAAGCCGCAGATGTGGTTTGTGGTGACCCATGCAGATCTGGGAGAGAAGGTGAAGGTGGGGGAGAGGTTGGATCGGGAGGAGGCACGTGGGATGGTGCAAGGGTGGGTGGAAGGGTGGAAGGAGAGCAAGAGGTACGAGCAGCTGCGGATGGATGCAGAGAAGGGAGTGTTTGTGGTGGATGGGGATGTGTGGAAGGGGAATGTGGATGGGCTGCTGGGCAGTCTGGAGGAGGCGAGTGTGGCACTGGCAGAGGACAGGATGGTGCCACGCGGGACGGTGGAGCTGCAGAAGTATGTGCAGGGACTGCGGGAGAGTGGCATGCTTGCAAAACCTTGGATTCGGGACCAGAGGCTGATGCAACTGGTCAAGAGGTATTGGGTGACGAAAGAGCACTTTCCGAGCAGCACAGGCCGGATCTTTCATTCATCGCTGGAGGAACTGCACCACATGCAGGAGGTGGTGTGGCACAGAGGGGCAGGGGTGGTTGTGCTGGACCCCGTGTGGCTGGCAAAGCTGATGGGAGGTTTTGTGAGCGGTGAGCATGTGCAAGGGCTGGACAAAGAGAAGCAGATCGGGGAAGGGAAGCACCATGGGCTGGTGCAGTGGGATGATGGATTGCGGGAGCAGGTGGGGAGCTGCATGGGGAGCTGTGGGGAGGAGGAGGAGTGGTGGTGAGGATGGGGTGGCGGATGTGCTGCTGGAGCTGCTGTGTGAGGTGGAGATGTGTGCACGTGTGGGGACAGACACGCTTGTGTTTCCGTTTCTGCGAACAGTGGAGATGGTGCTGCCTGGGGATTGGATGGCAGGGAACACATGTCGGATTGGGCGGCGGTTTGTGTGGGTGGTGACTGGGCATGAAGGAGAGGGAGAGGATGGTGAAGAGGAGGAACAGGACGAGGCATGGCAGGCAGAAAAGTGGCACATGCTGCCACCTGCACTGTTCAATTTGGTGCAGGTGCGACTGATTGAGGCATTCCCAGACGGGGTCTTGGAGCCAGAACTAGTGCATGTGAACTGGATGCACGTGTGGCCTGTGGATGCACCGCACATTGTGGCTGTGCATGAGCCACACACACGGCATGTGGACGTGGTGGTGGCGCACAATTTTTGGGATGGGGTTGTGGAGACGATGGGCAAAGTGGAGGCACTTGTGCGAAGTGTGGCCGAGGAGAGTGGGCTGTGTGATGGACTGGGCAGGGACCTGCGGTGCTATCCGCTGTGTCACCGGTGCTTGGCAAGTGGAGAGGTGGAGGAGGTGCTACGGATGGACTGGTCACAGCATTGGCTGCGCGTGGATGTGCAGGAGTTGGCAGAGGTGGAGAAGGAGACGTGTGGGTCGTGCATGGTACACAAGGTCGGGTTGCAGGGACACGTGCTGCTGTATGGACGGAAGTTGGAAGGGGAGGAGGCGTGGAGGGAGCTGCAGGCGTGGAGAAAGGGAATCGAGTCGTGGAAAGTGGGTGATGGAGGACCGCGTGGAGACAGTGGAGCAGCGGCTGGACAAGTCGATGAGGAAGATCAAACTGCTGGGGCGGAAGTACGGGGATGTGCTGGGGTGGGTGACGGAGCTGCAGGTGGAGGGAGGGGCAGGGGCGATGGCGCAGGCGGAGGTGGTGGAGCTGAGGAAGAGATTGGATGGTACGATGGCAAGGCTGGAGGGGATGGGATCGTCGTCATCAGGCGGGGAGGAGGAGTGGGTGGAGGAGGTGCGAAGTGCTGTGGTGGATCTGCAGCTGCAGCTGGACGAGCTGAAGGACAATCAGCAGGCGAGTGGTGAAGGCGAGATTTCCCGAGAATGAAAACCCATCCATTCATGGTTCCCATGAACCAGGAGGATGTCAGGGGTGTGAGTGAGACGCATGCGATACACCTGGACACGATGATCACCCAACGAGTGGACGGGGGTGGGTCTGACCAAGAAGAGACAGGTTTCATTGGATGGCCACTCCTTCACATTGGCGTCAATGCCGACTGAACAGTTTCATCCACCGCGTCCCACCACTCTTGGTCGCCACAGTCCACCATGGCCAACACCTCGGTGCGGACCAATGCCACAAACGGGTCCTCCTGCTTCTTCTCACCGTCTCCGTCGTGCTCGTGTTCCTCTGTGTCCTCTGTGTGTTGTTCCTCGTCCATCCCACCACCGGCCACAGAATCGGCAAGCAGGGCGGCCACGACGCCGACGTCGTCCATGATGAAACTGCCAGCGGCCTGTTCCTGGGTGGCACGGCGACGATGGCGCACCTCGAGATAGGCCACAGTGAGCAATGCCAACAGACGCATCTGGGCTTGGTTGTCTGTGAATCCAGAGGGCAGTTGGGCACGCAGTCGATGTGCAACCTCTTCCTTCTCGGTCAACCCAGCCTGTTGCGCCGCATGCCACACTGCTTGGGTCCACCGCGCCCACACGCGACGGTTGCGCACCTGCATCTGCTCTACATCTTGGTCCTCATCACTGTCACCTGCACGGGCACCACCCTGGCCATGGCCATCGTCTGTGGCACCGTCGCCATCCCTCTCTGTAGAAGATGCAGCCACGTCTCCAGAAGCCGTGTGTGATGGGGGCCCATCCACAAGCATGTCGATGAGGCGGTCCCATTCCGGGTGGAGACGCATGCGTTGGATGGATCGTTCGGGATTGGGAGGCCCTTGGTCGACGGGAGTGCCCACGTGTCGTCCCAGTTCACGCACGGTACGCCAGCTCTCACGTGCCTCCATCATTGTGTTGAGCATGTTGGACATCTTTGCACCCAGGGATCGATCCACCCCACAGCCAATGGACAGCACCACCATGGGCGTGGGGGACGGTGTCCTACGCTGCTGCCCGTCCTCCGTTTCCTCTCTTTCCTCCACGGTCTCTACCACCGTGGCACTGCTGCTGCTGCTGCTGCTGCTGCTCGTGGTGGCCGTGGCTGAGGACGAGGCCGAGTCCAAGGCGTGTTCGACACGTGCAAAGGCAGGCAGGACGGGATTGTTGGCAAAGAAGCCACCGTCGATGAGTTTGTGTCCGTTTGGAATCACAGTGCGGTCGTGCACCTCCCAGGCACGCTTGTCCGTGGGCAACCGGCGATCGTCGTCATTGGAAGGACACGGTTGGTCGTCCACACACGACTGGTCCGCACATCCACAGCGCATGGTCACCGCCGGAATGAAGGGATACGCCGCCGACGTGGCTTGGGCCGCCACGCGGATGTACTTGGTCTGGTTCAGCTGCGGGTAGCCCTGGTCCTCGTACCCAGGCCCATCGCCTCCCTTCATCCGCTCCTGCCTGCTTCCCACAAACTCCAGCAGATGAGTGTTCATGTCTGTGGCATCCAACACGGTGATGTACACCGACGACGCAGAGGCAATGCATCCGCCGTCGGGAAACTGGTCGGCCAGCAGATCACGCACGTACGCCTCCCCGTCGCTCTTGTCGTACAGTGCCAGGTTGTCAATCATGGCCATGTCTTGCTCCACGCCTGTTTCCCATTCCATCGGCGTGTACGCCGTCACTGTGCGTCCCACCCGCGTCGATGACCACCAGCTCGTCAGCTTGTCTGGCAAAAGCGTGGAGCCCAACCAGTTGCCCGTGGCCCCCGTCGCCGCCCACGGTGCATAGTACGCCACACTGGCAACCATATGTGCATAGTCACGTGCAGTGGGCTCGTGGCCAAGCACCCACTTGCGATGGGCGAACCTGGCCAAGCCCTCGGCCTGGAAGTTGCTGGCAAACGTGTCCACGTTCAGCAGCTGCCGAAAAAGGGATCCGGCCTCGGTGAACAAGAAGCGCCCTGCGTCGATGGGCGTCTCGAATGAGTATCGGAATGCAGGCGTGGCTGTGGATGGCTCATTTTCGTCTGTGTCTGCGGGTGTGGTCGGCACGCCGTAGTTCAGGGCCAGGCAAAGCAGGCCGCCAATGGAGGTTCCTGACCAGGAATCCGCCAACTGCCGCACGTCGCTCACTCTGCTGCGCAGCTGGACCTCGCGCAGCAGAATGCACGGCACGATTCCCTTGACCCCGCCCCCGTCGATGGAGATGTGTCGATGTGCAGCCGGTGGTGGTGGTGGTGGCGTGGTGTGCTCCATGTCTGTGTGGCCGGCGGTGCTGCTGGCGAACATGAAAATGGTGTGTTTTGGGCCCATTTTTTCTTTTCGTTGGGCGCCGCTTTGGCTTGGACAGGTCCTCCCTCAGCCATCATCCCCATTGGCATTGTGTCATGGACCCACTTTGCAGGAAATTTGGTTTTTGTTGCGGTGCAGAACCTGCAAACTACCCCCGACATGGATGTCCCACGCACTCTCTGCTGCTGCTGCTGCTCAACACACACACACACCAAGTCCAGTCCACGCCCAGTCGACGCCCACGCCCACACATCACCACACGCACATGTCTCTCTTTTTGGCCACATTCGCACCGAATTGTACATCGCGCCGTCGCTTCTTCAACTGTGGACCGAGACCAGGTCGCAGAAAGCCGGGTGCTACGCAGGGCCGGAATGGACACACACACCGACCGCAGAGGAACCGGGGTTGTTGTCTTTTCCCTTCCTCTACGGTCGCCGGTGCATATTCCGGCCCCTGACGCATTCCCGTCTTTGTGCGAGGCTGCTTTCGGTCCCCAGCTGGAGGTGTGTATCAATGGGGTGTGGCCCTGGCCTTTCGTGGATCTGCCAGCCAGAAATGCAGTGCAAGCCCAGGGTGTGTTTTGCATGTGAAAACACCCTGGACTCACACTCTTCCTGGCTGACACCACCCAAGAAAGGCCTGATCAAACCCCGTTGTACAAACCATTCAGAAGGCGCAATGCAAACTCATGATGCGCAAGGGAGGAGGACGACGGATGGGGGTGTAAGGGGGGCCTTGGGTGCCGTATGTCGACGCCCTTGGCCCCTCTCATTCCCCCCGTCATCGTCGTTCTGCCCCGTTGCTCGTTCTGTGGTGGCAAACACGCACACGGCAGCCACAGACACATCGCATGGATGCGTGGTCTGCTGCTGCTGTGCTTTCTGTGTTGCCATTTGTGATGTCGTGGTTGTGTGTCGTCTCGTGTCGTGTCGTGCCCTGTCCTCGTGTCTGCTGCCGCGCGTGTGCAACATCATCCCCAACGCTCACTTTGCCTCTACAAAGTCCTTTGCATCCCACTCCCAGGTTGCACTCTCCACCACCTCCAGCGATGTGTTGAGCAGAAAGTACGACTGGCCGATGCACACGACCCAGGCCACGGCGTCCTTGTCCAACATGGTGTCCACCTCCAGCAACACACAGTGTGCGGAATGGTCGTCCAGTTCCTCGTAGCCGACGAATGCACGCCAAAACAGACCTCTGCTTGGCCATGCCTTGCGCACGGTTGCGTTCAGCGTCAGCCCGAGCTCGCTGCTCAATTGCTCCACCAAGTCGTGGTTGACCCTGCTTGCCTTGGGCACATCAAAGTTCTTGTCTGCATCGTCCATGGCAAAGGTCGGCCGACATTCGTCAAAGACGCGTTCGACCACGTCCAGCGCCTCTTCGTCCGAGTCGCCCCAGCTCCAGAGTGTGCGTCCATCGTCCGACAGGGTCCACTGTTCCTCCCAATCCCACTCTTCATCGAATGAGTCACTGTCTGATTCCCATTCACTCCATTCACTGCTGCTGTCGCTGTCGTCGTCCTGGCTGGACTGGCAGCTGCTGCAGGCGCTCGATCTGCGTGTGACTGCATCTCGGAAGTTGGCTGTGCCAGGAATGGGCACACGACACACATGCCAGGAAGGAAGGACACAATCGACTGTCCAAGTGGAGTCGAGGACAACGGTGCGTCCCATGCTGGTGTGCACCAGAGTGACGTCCCGGTAGGTGGCCAGCCAGTGCGCTTCGTCGTCGTTCTCCACCCGCAGCGCTTTGCCCTCACGCAGGCGTTCATCCAGCAGCTCCTTGAACATGGTCGGCAGTGTGTCCACATCCAGCACCTGGTACCTTTTGGAGCTGATCTGCCACCACGGTCGAGCAGAAATGCCTCGCGGCTGGCTGCCTGGGAGCGAAAGGAACTTGGGATGCACGCACTCGTTGGCGGGAATGCCCGTTTTCACAACGTGGTCACGCGTGTGGAAGACCACCCTGCAGGCAGGGGTGACCACGTGCAGATGGACGCCCTCCAGAACAAGCACAGCCTTGTCCAGATCCTTCTTCCATTGCTTCACAGCTGGTAGCGCTGGTTTTCGCGCTGGTTGGCGTGTTTGGTCACCTTTGCTGTGCGCAGCCATTGCTTGACGTACAGCTTGAGCGGGCCGAGGTCACGCAGAAAGCAGGCTTTGGCATGCGTTTCTGTGTCCCTGTGGAGCACTTTGATGGCAAATGAGGCGTCCCATCCCTCGGGAAGGTCGGTTGAGGAGCGGTGCTGCCAGGTTGTGCGGAAAAGGGTCCATTGTTCCGCCGCGGCGAGGGCGCTGGCAGGCAATGGGGAACCGGCAGCGAGTTGAAACGGTGTGTGCAGCTGCTCATCAAGACCATATTGCGATTGGGCTGACACAGTCGATGTGCCGAGGCCGTTGTCTCCCTCTGCACGCTCCAGGGAGAACTGCGGGAATTTGCGGCGGTGGAAATTGCCAGCGCCGGGAAAAACACGCTGGGCAACCTCGGCTGGGACTTGCACTTGCTTTGTTGCGGCGCGAGTGTGTGTGGGTTTGGATGAGGATGGAAAGGGCTGCATGTTGGAAGCAGAGGTGGCTTTCAGCTGATACCAGCCTTGGGATGTTGTGACGAATACGTAATCGACGGTGGACATGGCGGAAGCTGGGGTGATCCGATGGATTGGGATTGGTGGGGCACTTCTCACTGATGGCCAGTGGGTTGGGGGTTGGGTTGTTTTGTGATGTGGTTGAACCCTTGCATGCGGGGGCGCATGGTGGAAAACCGACATGATTGCATTGGTTGTCGAAGTCGTCTGTGACGCAAGCTCGCCTTTTGCTGCTCATCCTGCTCTTCTTCTTCTTCCGCGTGTGCGGGTGCTGGTGCTGGCGGTTTCAGTTGGGGTACTTGGGGTGCTGGTGCTGGCGGGTTCACTGGGGGTGCTGGCGGCACATTCGCTATTGGCTCTCTTGAAAGCTTCCAGCACCTGCTTGCCTGCATTGGAGACGGTGATGTGATCAAATCGTTCTCCGTGCTGGTTGTTGGTCAAGCCTGGTGGATGGCTGACGTTCTGAAATCTGCGCCCAATGGACTTGCGAGAGTGCGTGGCCATGTGCAAGAAGAGGCCGATGGGCAGCCCAGCTTGCTGTTCAATTGCCTCCACCTCCTTGCGGGTGGTACGCAGGTAATTCCCAAATTTCTTGCCCTCGTGGAAGCTGAAGAACGTTTCCACCGCGAAAGTGTGGACGCGCAAGTTTGTGTTTTCGGCGATTGCGGCCTTGACGTTGTCGGTGAGGTTGACATGCAGCTTACGGCGAATCGTGCACAGGACGCGGTCCAGGTTGATCTTTTTGGAGAGTGCATTCCACGTGGAATTCCAGTTTGCCAACGCGTTGGATGCCGTCTGGTCACGCGTGAACGGAACCGCACCTTTGACGAGCGAGGCCAAATCAAAGAGGGGCTGCAGAGGTGGGGCATGGGGACCGGGTGTTTCAGACACAAGGACCCATCTGTTGTTGACGGTACGATGGAGCCACAGCCCCTGGGATGGTTCGATGCAGACGAGCTGGAACGCATTGTCTTCAGCGAGGAGGGTGCTTGCGTTTGGTGGCCCCAAGGTACCATTCAAGCCAAGCAGGAGCACATCTACGGCTGCTTGGTGGTCAAAGTGCTTGCTGGCAGCGTTTGTGGCGGTGGTGAGCTTGGCATTTGGCCTCTTGTCAAAGGTGAGGATCCTGAGGTTGAAGTCATCCTCGCTGGACGTGGTGTTGTTGTACACGTCACTGATGTGACGATCTACACGACTCGTGCGTGTGCCACTTGTGCTTGAGGAGCCGGAAGAGCTTGAAGAGCTGACCGACCTGGAGTCGTCGAGAGAGGGGGAATTGGAAACATCGATGCTTTGGTCCTGACCGTCGTCTGCGTCGTCGCTTTCCGCGTCGTTTTCGTCCTCGTTGTCGCTTTTTCGGGCGACTCCACTTCGTCTTCCTCGGTTTCTTCGGGGCTTTCTTCGGGCAATTCCGATTCAATGGTCATCGTTGTGGGGTGTGAAGCCGTCGGCTCATGGTCGGCTGGCCCACGGCTGTGTGATTCGTCCGCGAGCACGCGTTGGCGGGCGGCATCGGGTTGATCGTGATCAGCGATCTCGGACCCGTCCTCAAGCGCATTTCGGGAGCGCTTTCGATGCGTCGAGGAGGGGGGAGTGGAGGGGAGAGACTCATTGGATGGGTCTCGGGTGTCTTGAGAAGGGGGAGTGTTGTCCATGGTTGTTCAGGCGTTGGTTTGAAGTATTGGCGCTCAATTGACGCTGGCGTCACTCTCACGCACAATGGCTGGTGTTTGATGCGGATGGCGCTGTTGAGGCGCTGTCCATGTCCGTTTAGACGTGGAATTCAATGGTATGAGGTGCAGTGGGTCCTCCTCAGCCTGTGCGGTGGCCGCGAATGCGGGTGGCTTTCGCGCCGAAAGTTTGCAGGGCGCTCACACCTGGGAGAGGTCATTCTGGAAGAAGCCACGCGAGATCCTGGGTTGGCATCAACTGGGAAAGGCAATAGTAGTGGTTACGGGTCGATTGGATGCATGTGGAACAGAGGTAGCCGAAGGACTGGTCAAAGTTAAAAAAGTTACTTTGACCAGCGCTCTCAAATTTTGGCAAGGTAAGCGCTCAGTTACTTTGACACGAACTTTGACACCCCCCCATCCATCCAACACAGCCCTCCCCATGAGCACACACGACAATGAGAGATGGAAATCGGAGATGATGTTCTGGGACAGGGTCGAGGACCTTACCGAGAGATGGATGAGAGAACCCCCCCCAGGGGTTGCTGGTATTGAGCTTGACGCAAGGCCTCAAGGCGTCTGCGTGAAAATCACGTACAGGCAGGCGTCCCCAGGCCAAGAGGTGGCGTCCAACCTTGGTACGGTGCAGTCCGCAGTCCTGGAACAAGACGGACAATTGGAAAGGGAGTCCTCTCGCAGCAGCAGCAGCAGTAGCAGCAGCAGCAGTAGGAGGAGGCGTGGGGGTGCCTGTGCGGATTGCGACGCGCGGGCGGTGTTTGCCAACGACACACAGAGTCGCAAGGAGAAGTTGGACGCCATGAAACGCGGTACCTGGAAGCGCTACAGCTCTTCAGAGGTCTTCAAAGAGCTCTGCGCATACGAAAGTGCGAAGAGACGTGTGTGGCGGGCTTATATGGACGGCACGCGGGCGACGCACTGGTGCAAGGTAGAAGACGCAGCATGCACAGGATTCCTCCGTGCACTGGCAGATGTGCTGCGTGGATGTGTTGAGGAGAGTGCGGAGAAATACGAAGGTGGCCCCGGCCTCAAGAGGCTGGCTTTAGAGGTGAAGGCCGTGGTTCGTCTGGTCGTAGGACAAAGTGAAAGGGCCAACGGGGCCATGACCAGTGAGCAAAGGTCGTGCTTTGAAAGCTTCGAAAACTGGTGTGGGAGTATCATGGAGGATGCTGCACGTGTTGCAAAGCTCAGTGCTGCCAGGAAAAAACTCACGCCCAGCTACTTGCGGGAAATGTGCAAGAAGTGTCTGCAAAAACCCAACACGGACTCATACTTTGACCTCGTACAGCCTTTCCTAATTTGCACCCTGGCATGCAGCAACAAGGGACCTGCCAGTGCGATGTCGTGGGCAAGTGCGACGTACTTTGAGGACGAGGAACTGTGGAAACGACACCAGACAACGCTGCAGCCCCACGCAAGGGGAGTCCGGTCAGCAGCGGTGTTGCATGACACCGAAAAATGCCTGCTGAAGGTCGCATGGAAGGATAGGACCGGCCAAGTGCTCGAAGCCGAACACCTGCTTGAATCGTATTACAGCGCGAGAATCTACGTTGCTCACCAGGAGGAGACGCTATCGGCCCAATCAAGAAGGTACTTTTTTCTGAACCCAGAAAAAAGGAATCACCGCAGCGAAGCCACACAGATTGTGCGGCGTGAGCATTGGTTGAACCAAGTGCTGAAGAACGTGCTCAGGGATTGTCATGTGAACTGGAGACTTGTGCGGCACGCCGCCCAAGAGCCAGAGGGTGGTTCAAGCGGTCCCGGGCCGTCAGATGAGGAGAAAGAGTTGTGGAGCACACTCCTGAGGAATGTGTGGGAGCCCGGGACGACGACCACCGCGGTGAGCTCATCTTCGTCGTCGTCGTCGTCAGCAACAACAACAACATCGTCTTACGAAATGTCTGTGGATGAACGGGACGAGGAAGACGAGGAAGACGACGAGGAGGAGGAAGACGAGGAGGAGGAGGAGGAGGAGGAGGAAGAGGAAGACGAGTACACCAGCGACGCCTCCAAGGCATCAGGCAAGCGTACAGTGCAGAGGACATCAACGAGGAGGACACGTCGCAGGACCAATGGTTCAGGTGTATAGAAATAGATGTAGAAACGCGTGCCGGTGTCTGCCGCGGATTCCCGCGGATTGCCGAGCCTTGGAATCGCATATTTGCACACCAACATCATACCGATGCATTGCGTACTCTTGACAACCTAGGAGGGGGATACGCATGGGTATGCACATACATGGGCGTGATTGTGGATTCAACAGACCCTTGTGGCTGCCCGGGGGAGGGGAGATGTGCAAGTGTGCAGATCTCCACCGCCACTTTCTTTTTGTGGCTGCCTGCCGTGGCACCCGCCCCCGCGTGTTCCCGCGGCAGCCGGGGGCGCTTTTTTCGCATCAACCACACACACCGAAGCATGTGTACACATGGGAGTCTGGCGGGGGATTGAAAACATGCATGCTCACACCTGTGCCCAAGTTGGGACCCCAAAGACCCTTGTGTGCCTGGAGGACGCGTTTTGTGCAGTGCTGCGGCGCAAAGCTGGAAAATGAAACTGAGATCGGCTGGCTGGAAAAGGCAGCACATGCATGCATGCAGCAACACGCTCACATGTGACAGGCGCTTGGGATAGAGCTGATAGGGATGGCAATGCGGGTGATGTGGGCGGGATGCGTGTGGGTTGGAGGGTGTGAGGGGGTGGTGTGGTTGGCGCCCCACCCCCCAGAACAAATCCATGCGTCCCCATGAGCACCCACAACATTCAGAGTGAATACCTTCAGGATTTTATTGCCCTGAGCAAGTTGTTGTGCATCGAGCATGGGTACACAGTGTCGTATGAGGCGAATGGAGTCAAGTTCACTTGCACTCCCCCTCCGCGGCAAGCAGCAGCAGCAGCCAGCGCCGAGCCTGCTTCTGACCCAGAGGAGACCACAATGATCTTACAAAACGCCGGAATCAGCGACTCCTCGTCCTCGTCCTCCAGCAGCAGCAGCAGCAGCAGCAGAAGAGGACCGTGTCCACACTGTGATGCGCAAGCCGTGTTTAAGCAAGGCCACAAAGACACTGGCATGCTGAAAAAAGGCGTGTGGGAGCATTACTGCTCAACGGAGGTCATGGAATTGCTCAAGAAGCACAAAGCTGTGGATAAGCGAGTGTGGAAGGCGTTCATGGCCGGTGTCGGCAACACGCACTGGTGCAAGGAGGAAGACGCAGGATGTTCAGAGTTCCTGGACGCAATGGCGGCTGAATGGCACCGGGAGGTTGTTCATCGCAAGGAGACACTCGAAGGAGGCTCGGCTCTGCGCAAGCTGGCGTCGGGATTTGGCAGCGTCGTTGGGGATCTGAACAGGGAGGGCATGGACGATGTCCTGAAGGCACAGTTTGACAGGTTCAAACAGTGGTGTGACGGAAATGCTGCGACTGCACGAAAGATTGCTGAATTGCATGCAACAAGAAACCGCATCAATCAGAGTTACATCGAAGAACGCCTTCATCTGGTTGCCCGGAAGGCATTCAGTACAGAGTACAAGGTCTTTCAGCGGTGGCTCATCTGCCATATCGCATGGTTGGATGTTGGGCCTGGAAGCGCAATCTCGTGGGCCAGTGCCTTGTATTTCGAAGATAGGGGGTTGTGGGACGAGGCAAAATCGAAGCTGCAGAAGCCTTCCAACGAGGCAGGGGACGCGTCTGCCGTGGTGTGGAACGATACAAAGAAGGGAATGTTGCATATCGCATGGAAAGAAGTGAATGGCCAGGTGAAGGAGGACATGGTGCTGAGAGACAGGCCCCGTACCTTGACCATCCAGGCGGCTGATGAACGACACAATGGGCGCTTCTTTTTCATCCGGGAGGAACGGGGACATAGGCGGTCACGAAGAAGCGAAATCAACTCACGTGCAGCCTGGTTGAACGACATCCTGAAGGAAGAGTTTGCTGACGACGGCGTCAACTGGCGCTTGCTACGGCACATTTGTGAGGACCCTGGGGCTGGCGCAAGCGGATCAGGGCCATCGGATGAGGAGAAAGAACTGTTTGATGAGCTTGTGGAGAATGCGTGGGAGGGAGAGGCGTCTCGGACAAGGTCGGGGGGTGATGGTGGAGCAGCAACGACGACACGGGCGGTATCGAGCACGAGCACGAGCACTGCAAGATCCTCGTCTGGATATGACACAGCTTCGGATGATGGGTCGGAAGTGGAGGAGGGGGAAGCATTGAGTGACGAGGAAGACGAGTACGGCAGCGACGCATCCAAGGCATCAGGCAAGCGTACAGTGCAGAGGACATCAACGAGGAGGACACGTCGCAGGACCAACGTTTCAGGTGCTTAGGAATGTATGTAGAACCGTGCTGGGGGTCAGCCGGACGTTGCCGCGCTCTGCCGGGCTGTGCACACCCCAGTTTTTCACACCAAGCATCACCCATACGCATCGTGTACTCTTGGCAACCTAGGAGGAGGATATGCATGGGTATGCACATACATGGGCGTGATCTTGGATTCAACAGTCCCTTGTGGCTGCCCGGGGGAGGGGAGATGTGCAAGTGTGCAGATCTCCACCGCCACTTTTTTTTTTGGCTGGCTGCTTTGCGCCGGCCCCGCGTGTTGCCGCAGCAGCCGGGGGCGCTTTTTTCGCATCAACCACGCACACCGAAGCATGTGTACACGTGGGAGTCTGGCAGGGGATTGAAAATATGCATGCTCACACCTGTGCCCAAGTTGGGAACCCAAAGACCCTTGTGGGTGCCTGGAGGACGCGTTTTGTGCAACGCTGCGGCGCACAAGCTGAAAATGAAACTGAGATCGGCTGGCTGGAAAAGGCAGCACATGCATGCATGCAACACGGTCACATGTGACAGGCGTTTGGGATGGAGGTGATAGGAATGGCAATGCGGGTGATCTGGGAGGGAAAGTGGACGTGCGTGTGGGTTGGAGGGTGTGGTGGGAAGGGCAGGAGAAATTGGCGCACGCTGGGTGCGGCGGCCACAGCGGTTGCGTTGGTGTGGCCGATGTCGTGCACCTGCTTGACTTCTGCCTACACGATGCCCTGTGGACGCACGCAGGCGGTTGGGGGGTCGGGAGAGAAAACACGGCGGGTTAGGCAAGGGGGAGCCACTTGCGCGGGATCATCGGTGTGGTGGCGGGGAAGGTGGTGTGTGGAGTCGACACCTGGAGTCATGGCGCGGACTGCAGATGCATCGTGATGGTGGTGGGAGCAGGTGGGAGGTTGGTGGTGGTGGGGATGGATGACGACGCCGTTGAGGTTGATTTGGTTGGGAAAGGGTCTGTGTGGGCGAGGAGGAAAAGTTGTGGAGGCAATGGAGCAGCGTTGTGATTTGGAGAATGGATGAGTGGATGAGCTGGTGATGGGGTATGAGGCATGTGTTGGATGGGCATGTGCACGATATCAGGAGCATGACTCACTGCAGCGCCGTTTCTCCAACACCTTTCCTGCACTGGGAGAAGTCTCGGATGCGATGGAACAGTCAAAGGAGAGGTGTAATGGTTGTCTCGACGCTGTCTGTGGGGTTGTGTGGCTCAACGGTGGCGGTGGAGCCCACATGGGTGAGTTTGAGGAAAACGGGGTGGACGGCGTCGCAACCAACCAAATGAATGGGTACAAGCGGATGAGCAGGGCAGTGGACAGTGGATAGGAGTATTGCACAGCGTGGGGCGGGCGGAAATGCCAATGCATGGCGCCATGCATGTGTGCGGTGGCAGATGCTGCGGAACTGGGCAAACTGGCAAGGGAAGGTGTGCACAGGACGGGTGACGCAGCGGGTGGTGTAAGGGGTTGAGTGTGGCACGGCAGGGAGGGGAAAGCCGACTGCTCTTGTGCAAGCAGACTCGGGCAGGGGACGCAGGCGTGGCCCGTCGCCTTTTTGCGTTCTTCTGAAGGCCCACGATGGACGCGAATGCTGTTGTGTCGACTGTGCGGAGGCAGAGCACGAGTGCACAATGGAGGACTGAACGCAGAAGGTGTCCTGAAGTCAGGGACTGGGGAGCAAGCCATTGTTTGGTAGGTGAGTGATGAGCGCGACGGGGTTTATGCAGGTATGGATGGTCTGTAGGCAGGCTTGAAGTAGGATTCATCTTTATTAAAGGTAGGCAGCGGCTACTGGGCGCCGGAAGGTGGAACCAAAGGAGTGGACAAGGAGAGAGTGGAGTAGGTGATCGGATCAAGGGATGCTGTGGGAAGCATGGTGAGAAGGTGACCAGAGTACGGAGCGGAGCATCAACAGAGACTGAGAGTAGTACTGTGGAGGACATGGCGTGGTGTATGGTGTAGTGTGGGACGTGCTTGGAGCAGTCGGGCGGGCAGGCTGAGGCAAACGTGCAGGAGGCAGAAGGTGGAATGAGAAAGTGACCAGAGTACGGAGTGGAGGATCAACAGTGACTGAGAGTAGTTGTGTGGAGGCCATGTTGTATGGTGAAGTGTAGGTCGTGCTGCATGAAGTCGGCCGTGTTGAGGGATGGTGACGCTTCCGGACAGGTGATGGAGGGTGAATGGGTGGATGGGGAGGGGAGGGTGAGTGGCGACGGTGTAAGAATGAAAGGGTGGTTCATTCGAGGCGTTGGCGTTTGGAGGAGGAGGAGGAGGGGGAGTGGTCTTTGCGCTTGGGCAGGGTGAAGGAGGGGATGGGGTAGGCGTTGACGAGTGTGACGGTGGTGGGGCGGGTGGCGATGTGGGGTGTGATGCGGTCGATGAGGGTGTGGAGGAGGGTGTGGAGGAGGGTGTGCAGTGTGGCGTCGCTGGGTTTGGGTTTGTCGAGCCAGGCGATCTTGAGGTAGAGGGAGGTGACACCGCGGGTGAGGGTGGCGCTGATGGCACCTTTTACATGCTTGTAGGTGAGTTGAGGCCTGAGGAGGCGGACAAAGAAGGCCAGGTCGACAGGCGGAAAGCCAACGTTGCCCAGCGCCAGGATGATGTGTCGCACCAGGGACTGCAGGTCGCCGTTGTTGATCAGCTCACGCAGTGCCGGGTGCTCGTGTGCATGCTGATGGCGAGGGTGCTTGGCTGCACGTGCCTTCATGTGTGCCAGCAGCGTCTGGAACTCCCGTGCCGTGCAGCTGCCACGCTCGTCGCTTGTTC
Source organism: Mantamonas sphyraenae (assembly GCA_026936335.1). Taxonomy (NCBI): domain Eukaryota; family Mantamonadidae; genus Mantamonas; species Mantamonas sphyraenae. The sequence goes on along the minus strand of JAPMXV010000076.1, from coordinate 3,220 downwards.
TCTGCGCTGCCCAGCCAGTGCGCACAGACTCAGGATTCCACTTTTCCACCGTGGGGAGGTGATGGTCGTAGTCGCATTGTGTCCAGTGTGGGTCGCTGTCGTCGTCAGCAGGGCGTCGTGCTTTCTGCAGCCACAGCTGGGTCTCCTTGTGCTCCTTCCAGGTGTTGGGATGGTTCCTGTCACCTGAAGTGTCCATCTCTGTCATGAGCAGGTGGAGGAGGGCGTAGTTGGGGTCGCCATGGTCGTGTGGCTCCTCCAGCCAGCACACCTTCAACCCAGCCTTTGTCACACCCATGGCCAGACCGGCGTTGGAGATGGCAAGGCGGCACGCATTCTGATCCATTTTACGGCCGAGAAGGGTGAGGCAGAAGGCCATGTCGCCCTGGGAGAGGGGAATGTTGCCCAGAGCAAGCTGAATCTGACGGATCAGCGTGGTCATGGTGCCATGGCAGACCACAACACGCGCCTGCAGGGTCACGAGGTCAGGGATGTTGTCGATGGGATGCTCGTTGGCCAGGTTGTGCATCTGGTTCAGCAGTCCCATGTGCTCCTTCTTGTTGCTGTGGCTGCGCTCGTCGCTGATTCCCGCTGTCCACCCTTTGCGCACAACCATATCTGGCAGTCCGTCCTCCATGGCCATCCTCTCCTCCTCTGTGGGCTCGGGCAGAACAAGCTCTGGGATGTCGAGGGTGTTGACGGCGTCGGTGGTGGTGGGACGTGTGGTGATGTGGGGTGTGATGCGGTCGATGAGGGTGTGGAGGAGGGTGTGCAGTGTGGCGTCGCTGGGTTGGGGGTTGTCGAGCCACGCGATCTTAAGGGAGAGGGAGGTGACGCCGCGGGTGAGGGTGGTGCTGATGGCAGGGCAGACCTGCTTGTTGGTGAGGCGTGGCCTGAGAAGGCGGACAAAGAAGGCCAGGTCGACAGGCGGCACGCCACCGTTGCCCAGCGCCAGGATGATGTGTCGCAGCAGGGACCTCAGGCTGCCGTTGTTGATCAGCTCACGCAGTGCCTGGAGCTCGTGTGCGTGCTGATGGCGAGGGTGCTTGGCTGCGCGTGCCTTCATGTGTGCCAGCAGCGTCTGGAACTCCCGCGCCGTGGAGCTGCCACGCTCGTCGCTGTTGGCTTTGCTCCAGCCACTGCGAACAGACAGAGGATGCCACTTGTCTACCTTGGTGGTGGGGAGGTGGTGGTCGTAGTCGCATTGTGTCCAGTGTGGGTCGCTGTCGTTGTCAGCAGGGCGTCGTGCTTGCTGCAGCCACAGCTGGGTCTGCTTGTGCTCCTTCCAGGTGCTGGGATGGGTTCTGTTGCCGAGAGTGTCCATCTCAGTCATGAGCATGTGGAGGAGGGCGTAGTTGGGGTCGCCGTGGTCGTGTGGTTCCTCCAGCCAGCCCACCTTCAACCCAGCCTTCGTCACCCCCATGGCCAGACCAGCGTCTTTGATGGCATGGACGCACGTATTTTGATCCATATCACGGCCGAGGAGGGTGAGGCAGAGTGCCATGTCGCCCTGGGAGAGGGGAATGTTGCCGAGAGCGAGCTGAATCTGTCGGACGAGCGTGTTCAGCGTGCCATGGCAGACCACAACACGCGCTTGCAGGGTCATGAGGTCGGGGATGTTGTCGATGGGATGCTCGTTGGCCAGGGTGTGCATGTGGTTCAGCAGTGCCGTGTGCTCCTTCTTGTTGCTGTGGCTGCGCTCGTCGCCACGCCAGTTCTGCGACCACCCTTTGCGCACAACACCACCTGGCAACTTGTTGTCCTTGTTCGCGCCTGATTTCTTCCGTGCGCCGGAGTCTCCGTTCTTGGCCCTCCTTGCCCGTGTGCTCGACGTTCCTGTCTCTGTGCCACTGCCAGCCGTGACCCTGAGCCTGCGCTGTCTGCTGCCTATCATCTTTTGTGTACTGGTAGGTTGGCTGGTGTTACCTCTACGTCGTCGTGTGCGGCCTCTACTTGTGCGTCTCGGCTGCCACTCGTCCGTGTCCTCCTGCACCGTGTTGTCTGTGTCGTCGTCGCTGTCGTCTTGCGGCATGTACTCCTCTTCCATGGCATCTCCAGTGTCTACAAAGCTGAGTGTGCCCTGAGTTTCCATCTCGTCGTCCACGTGCTGCTGGGTTGCGTCGTTTGCCTCGCCGTCTTCCTCGTACGCCTCCATCCCTGAGCTGGTCACCCACTCTGAGACGCTTGAGATTGACCGTGGTTCACGGTGACCAAAGTTCAGGGACATCAGGTCCTCCACGTCGCCGGTGTCATGTGTGTGCGTGTCTTGGTCTGCGTCGTCGTCGTCGCTGTCTTCAGTCTGCCGTGTGGCCTGGTAGGAGGACGACGACGATGTGGTGGTGGATGTGGTCCGTGTGATGCCGACAAAGGCAGGGCTGATGCGTTTGGGGACGCGGTTGTGGTTGGTGGTGGGTTGAGCAAGCGGACGGTGCAACGGAGGCTGAGCAAAGTGCGTCTGGGCGGTTTGTCGCGGCTGAGGGGGCGGCGGAGGAGGGTAGGCGTAGTATGGTTGGCCCTGGTGAGCATATGCGTAGTGCTGCTGGCGGTAGGTGTTGACAGGGACCCAGATGATGGGTGGTTGTGGGTGCTGGTACGGGTTTTGTACGCCAGAGGCGGGCAGCATGTTCGGAAACGGCTGGGCAGCCATGGGAGGGACCATGTACGCGTAGCTGTGGGGAAGACGGGGAAGGGGCGGGGCGGGGTGCGTACGGTGAGCGGAAGGCGGGATGGACGCCGTCAGAGCAGAAGCGGGGTGAAGGGAGGCTGGAACGAGCAAAGAGGGAAAAACGGAGGAGATTGGCAGACGGGGAAACTGGCAACGGGGAGGGCAGTGACAGGGGAGATGGGATCGGAGAAGAGCGCAGATGGCAGCAACGGTGATGATGGGGAAGTGGAGATGCAGGGGAGGAGTGCAGAGAAGCGACGGAGGCATGGATGAGGCATGGAAGCGGGGGAAGCGGGCAGTCAGAAAACGGAGTGGAAGGCAGAACGCACGCTGGGTAGGTGTTGGGTGTGTGTTGATGCTTCGGAGTGTTTGAGTAGTCCTTAGGGTTAGGGTTAGGGTTAGGGTTAGGGTTAGGGTTAGGATTAGGGTTAGGGTTAGGGTTAGGGTTAGGGTTAGGGTTAGGGTTAGGGTTAGGGTTAGGGTTAGGGTTAGGGTTAGGGTTAGGGTTAGGGTTAGGGTTAGGGTTAGGGTTAGGGTTAGGGTTAGGGTTAGGGTTAG